>BSBK01000852.1:0-275000 GCA_027943335.1 Chamaecyparis obtusa
TATATATATATATATATACACATATATATATGTATATATATATGTATATGTATATATATGTATATATATACATATATATATATATATACATATATATATGTATATATATATACATATATATACATATACATATATATATATATATATATATATATATATATATACATATATACATATATATATGTATATATATATATGTATATATATATACATATATATACATATACATATATATACATATACATATACATATATACATATATATATATGTTATATATGTGTATATATATATATATATATATATATATATATATATATATATATATATATATATATATATATATATATATATATATATATATATATATATATATATATATATATATATATATATATATATATATATATATATATATATATATATATATATATATATATATATATATCTGTATGTATGTATGTATATATGTATATAAAATTGTAGTGGGGGGCAAACTGTCTCCACCCACTATTTTGTCAGCCGACAGCCCTAGCTTCTCGTGTGGCAGTCTACACTGCTATGCGGCAACCTCCTGTTGCCGTGGAGGGGAGGGGTTGGGGGGTGTGGTGGCCCTCGCCCCACAAACAAGTTTTTTTTTAATTAATTTTTTTTTTTAACTTTATTTTAAAAGAAACAAAATTTCTTTGCAAGGGAAAATACTTTTTTTTAAAATTTTGTTTTAATAATTTTTCGAAAATGGAAATAAAATGAAAAGGATTTTTTTTTAAAATAAATTTATTTTTAATAAAATGCCTTTTAACAAACATATTAAAATATAAATATATATTTTTTTTTAAAGAGACAATCACATGGATTGTAAATGAGTTTGTCTTTTACCAGAACTATATTTTTAAACAAAGGATAAAATATATTTTTTTAAACAAATTAATATTCAGATTCTTCTACACAAGAATCTATTACATCTTTTAATAAGAGAGTATGTATATTTAATCAAACTAAATATGCCAAAGTCATGCCACAAAATTACTTTTTCCTTTTGACTAGAATTTAATTATGACTGTGTCTAATATTTTTTTACAAGAGAGTAATTTTTCTACCAAAATTGGGTTTCTCATCCAAATTGATTTTCTTTTAAAGGGTAGATTTATTTTTTTTCCAGCATTATAGTTTAACTATAATCTAGGTTTAATTTTTTATTTTATAGGACATCTATGAGGAATCTTCCAACAAAATTTTATCAGCATAACATTACTATGCTAAAATTTAATAAAAATCTAAAATTAATTTAGTTAGGGTTTTCTAAATACCCATATTCACAAAAAGCATAGATCTACTACTGAATCATGCTAAAATTTGTACAAACAATGAAAGCCAGAAAGATTCAAAATAAAACTAATAGGTAGGATTTCAAATCCTACCTTGGATCCAATGCCAAAAACTGAATTTAGAAAACCTTTGAAGATCTGTAATCTAGAAATCCTCCAAAAATAGATCTAACCTGTAGATCTAGATCCACAAAGAATGCAACACCCAAAATTCCAGATGCACAAGCTCTCCCACAAATTCACCTCCAGAACTAATCCCAAATGAATGCAATTCCCCTCTATTAGGGATTCAATTCCCCCTTTCATGAAAACCATAGAGATGAATCAATAGTTAACTCCTGATCAAACTTTAATTACAATTTGAAAGTAAATCCTGATTAATAAAATAAAATAAATTTATTTTACACAACTCAACTTTGACTTTTGAAAACAAGTTATTTTTTAGAAAAATTCACTTTTCAATAATGCACATGTTTATAGTTAAAATTCATATTAAATAGATTAAATATTTAAGGCATCTTAGAATCATGCAATTAAATATTTAATTATTTAATATTTCATATAAACATAATTAAATCTAATTTCAATTAAATAATAAATTAAATCTAAATAATCAATTATTTGACTTTTAATTAAATTTTCTCAAATAACTTAGGAATATGATTAATATTAAATTTCAACTATAATCACTAAATTAATAATCACATAAAATATCTCAAATAAACAATAAATCAACTAAGAGCAAACAACATAAAACCAAGAAAAACTCAGGAGAAGGGATCCACAAATTCGTGTCAACTAGACGAATTCAGGTAGGGTAGTCATATTGATACTTGTCTGATCCTAGGATAAATTAGGCTTAGGTTTAGGTTTTGGGTCTATGTATTATCTCCCCTCTTTACCATTGAGATGAATATTTATGGGCACACTCACTTCTGCCAATTTAGGGAAGATGATGTCATGTACCTACAAATCTTTCATCACAAGATGAAGCATGTACATCCAATATATATATAACAAACAATGATAGGGTGCAGTCGGTCATGTGGATTTCGACTATACAAGTAACTACACCTCCATCCTCTACCATACAAACACACCAAACAGATACACACACATGATAACCATAGACATGCAAGTATGGGGTCAATAACATCATAAACTGATATAAAGCATAAAACATAACATCATAATGATATCGTCATCTAATCTATGCAAATCACATGATACACATATAATGAACATAATCCATAATCATCATTTATTAAAATAATAGTTGATCATGTCAAAAGTGACCTAAAAGAATTTAGCCAAACAACTGAAATATAAAGCAAACTATAGGTGGGTACTACAAAAGGAGATGTAAAATTTTGCCTTTGGGATCTTTTTTATTTAACCTTAGGGCCTTAGTAGTATGTATTATCTAGGTTTAGTTCTCTTTTACTACACTTGGATGTATATTGGATGCACTACTGATGGAGACCTCCTCACAGTGATCACTCTATTTTTTTGTTTCATGGTGGGGTCAAGAACAAAGTTCTTTTTCTTGGTTCTTTTCTCTAGGAGCCCCTTATTTTAGAGCCAATAAATATGTAAAAATGAAAATAATATATATATCAAGTGGCACTGCCACCTTTCTTATAAAATAAAAAAAATTCTATTAATATTTATTATATATTATATTTCTACTTTTATGTTTTCAACAATTGGATATTGTAGATTATTGAAAAGAAAAAAAAACTTTATTATAAATGAAATATTTTTAACAAAGAAAACACTAGTTTTTATCATTATATTTTAAAAATAAATTCTTATTACTCTTGAAATAAAAAAATTTCTATTAAAACATTTATTAAATAATGCTCAACACTAATCAAAGATATAATAAAAAGAAATACTAATTAAAGAGAATTTATATCAGTTGCTTATCATACTAACTACATGCATTGGATAGAAACGGAATGTATTTTGTCCAATGATCAATCTTTCCAATGTGTATGCATGTACACATTTTTTTACTCCATTAAAATTTAGAGGCTTATATATTGTTTTCAAACATTTTAGTCCTTTTCTAGATATGAATTAACTTAAAACAATACCATTTGTCACCAATTATAAGACTTGAAACCGTACAATGTGTCACCAAAATTAAATTCAAAATTGTAGAATCTTTGTAGCCCCACTTTAAGAATTTGAAATGGTATATTTACTTAGAATATTTACAACACAATTTTCCTTTTATCACTTTATTTTAGAAACATGAGTTCAAAAAGAGGAAATTCTTGTAGTGTAACCAATTGCCTTCAACAAATTAAGAAAGGCTTTTAGTTAAAATATCATTTATCAGCAATAAAAAACTGCACTTTACTTAAAATATCAACTACAAATTAGATATTTCTATGAAGATTGAAAAATAGTCTAGGAAATAGTTGTCTTTCACAATCCTAGTATGAGATCTTCTCATTTGTCTTGTGTGAACTGTGATATCGCCCATATTTCTAATGAACTACAAATGATTTAGAACCTAAATGAAGATCAATGATTAGAGATCACTGAGTTGCTGATTAGATATGTAAGATGATTAAATCAGTAATATGTTGTCATTGATGTCAACTAGTTTTGACAATGCTTATCTTGTAAGTCACTATACCCAAACATCTATAGAAAGGAGAAAAAGAGATGAAGAACATAAATATCTACATGAGGAATATGTATATAACATATGAGGATAAGGAATACATTGGCTAACTTATTTAAAACTATACAACTAATTGATTAAAATCAATTGTATAGTGTATTTCATCCATTTAAGCTTGTATTTAATTATTTGATGTCCTTATTTAATATTTCCTTTGATTTGATTGATTTTGTCCAACTTTGATTTAATAATGTCCATTTAAATTTGATTTGATTATTTTTAATGAGTTTTTAAAGAATTTTAATGATTTTAAAGCCATTTTCATGATTTTAAGCACTTTGTCCATTTTTTGATATCTACAATCAGCTCAAGGGTTTCACCTCCCTCCTAGGTTCACAACTATCAACATCAATAGTTCCTCTCCAATCCATCTCACACGAAACCACAACAAGCATATGTTAGATCCACTTTCTACCACCCAACAAAAATCCCTTCATAGATTCACAATCTCAAGAACACACATCTACCATTCCAAGATCCACAATTCCCTCATATCATCACAAGGTCTCAATCTTCCAACAACAAATCCCTTCTATCCACCTTGTGCAAGCCCTTGGATGATGTGACTCAAATCTACTCTCTTCCACCTCAAAAAAAAATGCTCCAGAAGCTTTACAAGTTCAGATACAAGGATTCACACCACCATAAGATCAAAACATGGTCTAATCAACTTCCACACCCATTAACCAAGAACAAATCCTTACTACCTTACACAATTTATTTGATGATGTAGGTTAGATCCTTGATTCTTTCACCCCACAAACAACAAATTTATAACTTCAAAAATTTAGGACACTAGATCTATAATCATAGTAATGAACAATCTTTGATACCACCTGATGTAGTCAAGACTGGAGAGATCCCCATAGGATATGTCCAATTTTGGAGAAAGAGCCAACATAGTGGAAAGAACAAAGAACACAAAAGATGAGATCAAATAACAACTTATTATTCAAAAAAAAATCTAGTTATATCAAACATGTTGGGATGTAATTGTGTGCTAAAAATGTGTCACATTTCTATGAATCAGTACAATCAAGAACACTCAAGAATGAGGTCTTAAAAATTGATCCATAGCTCCCTAAGCATGGAGTCACAAGGGTAGTATGAATATTGCTCTTAGCTAGAGCTATTAGGCATATAACCTTACTAGTAAACCACACAATAGGAGATTCAAATGAAGACAAGGGCAAGAGTGCCAATATCCCCAAGAATCAATATGCAATGCAATGCAATACAACCAGATTAAGATGAATATGTAAGCTAAACTATGGAAATGAAAGTACAAACTAACCTATGAAAGGAAAGTACAAGTGTTACAAATCCTTCCTATTAAGCTATGTGAGATTAATCCATAGCATTAAGGAAACTAAGCTAAGTATGAAGCTATGAATGTCATGACAATGTAAGAAATGAAACTATGATAACATGTAGATGCAAAAGCCAAGAATGATCCAAATCTTCAAAAGCTCCAAAGTGACCTAAAAAACCTGCACCATAACATTAGTATTCAAAAGATGCATATCAAAATGAAGAAGAGAGCTCTTCTTTTATAGGAAATGAGAATCAATGGATGATATAGATTAAGAGGAAAAAGATTTAATCAAGGGTGGAGCTTGAAAGAGGAGCAATCCATGTGCAGAAGTATCCTCCAATGAGAAAATAAGAGTTGACTTTTGTGTCCCATATGAGACAAAAAAATGGCTTTTCTTTTTATAAGATAAGAATAATGCTTTATTTGTGCAACTTAGGATAAGAAGAAAAGTGGGGAATTTTCATTTAATAAAAGGGGAGGAAATATTCCTTTTAATTAAATAAAGACTTAGGATAAAATGATTAATCCATGGAAAAATAATCAAATAAATGATAGAAATAGGATTTGATCAAGGAAATTTATATTAAGTTGAAAATGCTAATTTTTTAAAATATTGATAAATTGTTTAATGGGGGCCCAAAGTCTAGGTGACCATTTTAGGGTCCATACATTTGCCCCTCTTTGACTAATGTGAGGTCAACTTGGGATCACATGCAGTCAAAGAATGGAATTGAAATGTGAGATCGATTTGGGATCACAAAACAACCTAGATGTGTGTTCGACAGATGGGAACACATCAGGACAAGCATAAGCTGGCTGAAAGACAAGACCAACACCATTGCTTTTAAGTGCTAACCAAGTCTAAAATAGGAGATAAGAATCTCAAGTTGAGATGATTGATAAGCTGAATCAAGGATTGAAGATGATAGGCACTTCCCCCTAAAAATCAAAATCAAAATCAGGTAGAGGAGAAGTAGTAAATTGATGAGGTTGATCAAATCACTAGAAATCATAATCAAAGATGAAGGATAATAGAATAACCATCAAGCAGTGAAGATATGCCCCAGTTTGACTAGGTTTGATCGACAAAGATATAGAATAAAGATTAAGTCAAACCATAGAGAAATGAAGTGAAGGGGATGAATGGAAGACTAGAAGGTTGAAAGGGATGGAGATGAAGATGCCCCAACAAAGATCGAAGGATTAGGCCTCGAAAGGTCAGCCAACTGCGTAGAAGAGGGGGAGAATTTGAAGTGTGATTTTGACTATCAAGATGAACTCAAATTTTGATTTTGATCCTGAAAATGGATCAAGGACATCAAAATTAGCTAGGGGTGTAATTTTCACGTGATTCTGAGGTGTTTATTAATTTGGTCAAAAAGTCAAAATGCCATATAAGGGGTCAAAAATGTCATTTTTAAAATCATTTGTCTTTTAGTGATTTGAGAATATTAAGAGCTTAGAGAGAGAGAATGGCCCAACAAGCAGCAATTCTGGTACACAGACATCGATTTGAGCACTCTCGATTGCACAATCAGCCTCCATAGTATGGTGCCCCAATATGTTTTTAGGAAAACTTGCCCTTTTTTGAGTCATTATGAGCATTTAATGCATTTAAAACATGTTTTTAAAGTTTTTAAATTTTCAAATTTTAGACTTAGGTGAAAAGTTGCGTGATAGTTTATAAGTATCGCACCCTTTGGGACTATCTATCGTGCAATACTTCGTAAGTCCATATAGTATCGCACAGGTATGTAAACCATTATCACATAATAACGGGAAAACTATCACGCGATCCTATGTGAAGTATCACATGAGAAGATTGTATCACATTTTTACTAAAGAAAGTATCACATGATACTTTAGCAAAAAACAATGTCGCCCAGTTTTAAAAATTTGATATGTTTTAGTGTTTTTGAGCAAAATGACATGGGTCTAGACAATGTTTTCTTTTTAAGATGTTTTGTACTGATTTTTAGACATCCATCATGACATGTTATGACATCTAGCTTGATTTGATGACTTGTAGGAGCATTTTCCAATGCTACTCATTAGAGCGCCAAAGGTGACTGGGTTATGATTTTTCTGAGATCTGGATGATCTGGGCGAGGCAATTCTAAGGGCTATGGGCTTCAGGTACTTGCTATAGTTATCCTACATTCAGGAAGACCATGGGTTGTTGACTGTGCTAGCTGAGAGATGGCATAGAGAGCACAACACCTTCCATTTGCCTACTAGAGAGGCATCAATCACACTAGAGGATGTCTATCGGATTCTCTCAGTGCCTAGCCATGGTGATTCTGTAAGTATAATCATGTTGATAGATAGTCATAAATGTAAAGTTTCCATATAATAGAAACTGACATGATTGTGTGATGACATAGGTATACTATGATCAGGATGCTACTGAGGGGTGACAGGCCATCCAAGACATGTTTTAGGATGTGACCATTGCAGATAGGTATGTCACTTGGGATCGATTGATGGATTACAACAGGGACTTCCTAGTGCCTTGCATTGTTGCTTCTATTATTACACATGCCCTTATCACTAATAGGAGTTAGAAGGGGTTTCCACTGGGAAGGGGCAGGTTGTTAGTAGATCTGGTGACACATCCACAATAGATGGCATGGGGCTGAGCCATATTGGCTGACATGTACCATGAGCTCAACGAGATTGGTTATTGGGATAGTAGGACCTAGGCATGCGGTGCTATCTTAGTATAGGTGTGGGCATGGGAGTACATCGCTATGGTGCAACCATGGGTACAGTTGAGAGAGAGGAGGCATCCATTCATATATAGGTATATAGGGTTCTTGTCACAGCCTCATAGTGGAGATGTGACATACTATCATAGATTGTTGGATGAGCTTACCTCATTCATATGGAGACCTTATAGGGCAGTGGAGCCATGGGGGGATGTAGAGGATGAGCTTAGCTATATGCTATGTTGCTAGCCACTCGTAGGTTGACACGTAGAGATTGTGGAGAGATTTTGTATCACTCCCATCTAGAGGCAGCTCAGGTGGCAACAACGAGTATCCACTAAGACCACAACTTATGTATGGGCCCAGGATGAGGAGGGTTAGGGTTGGCTACCGATGCTAGATTATCAGCAGGTAGTACAGGATACAGGTGCTATTCAGAGGGAGCCCTAGGAGTATCTCCTAGACATGGTAGATGCGGGGGCTGATGTAGCCTATATAGAAGAGTGATGGAGGGTTCCATTCCCTAGATTCATAGTACTAGATGCTTAGCTAGTAGTTCAGGGAGGAGATGGTGATGATGGAGGGGATGAAGAGGATGGAGGAGATGGTGGCAGGGGGAGAGCTTGGGAGACAGGTCAAAGCTCTCGATCCAGTGGCCAAAAATAGTCACAGGGTTAGGGTTCAACAGATGAGGGGGATGATGTGGTGAGACCAACTCACCGACAAGCAGAGGCCAAGCAAGATCAACCTATGGGATGAGAGGATTTGAGAGCTAGGATACAGACTCTAGAGGTAGAGATGCAGAAAAAAAAGATCACCATAGCTATTAGGGAGTAGTAACTGACAAATATGAGAGTAGAGATAGAGAGGAGGGATAGAGCCATATAGGTTGCCAACATAGAGAGCCAGAGAGAGGCAGCATGAGCTGCATACTATCATGGTCCCTACATACAGGTGGTTCTTAAGGGTTAGAGAGCTCCTTCCTACTCAATAGTAGTGGGAAAATCAGACATGGTACCAGATGCATCACCACCTCCTCCACCACCTAGTCCATGAGATGGTGGCAGTGAGTCCTAGGTTTAGGGCTTAGGTTTAGATTTTTTTGGTCATATCTTGAGACTTGGATCTAGATTTTGGGATCTCACATTGTATATTGTATCATTTATATATAAGATTTACTAGATTTGTGATATATCTTGTGTGTTTGTGATGAAGGGTGCTCCCCTTAATACCACAAACACATAACAGAAATAGAGAAACAACAACAATATGCAAGAACAGAAAATTGGCTTCTTATTATCTCCACAAATGTGGAATTACAAACTTTTAGAATTACAATATGCAAAGCCAGATGGGCATTCCCTTACAATATTCTGTAGAACAAAGCCTCGAACTATTACCCAGATCTACTACCCAGAATTATTCTAAACTGCCTAAGACAATAATACAACCTTCCTTATATAGGCAATTATCCACCGCCTGGGAAGGTTCCAGAATTTTAGCCAATAAGGCCGACCAAACTTAGAATTATTTTATTTTACATTTTATTACATCATAGTCGGCTCAAGATAACCTTTGAAACCTGAACAGAAATTTTGAAGAAAATTATTTTTCGCCATTTCAGGTGGCCCAACTTCCGAAGACCATAAGTCATCACTAGTTGACCCGCTCGGCTATTATAACCCCATTTCAGAAATGCCACGAAGTGCTCTACAGGCTTGACCCGCGCAAGCGCCCCTCACCCAAATTTTTGACCTCATCCGGGGCCTCTAAAGCCTTCAAAACTGAGTTCAAAGTTTCTATACCCTACTGCCAATACCAAAAATTTTCAATATCTTCCAATATACACTTGATCTGGCAATGAAACTTTACTGGCAGACTTATATGACCAAAATGAACCTCTAAGAAAGAAATCAGATCATTCTGAGCACATACAAAAATTACCAAAAATAGTAACTTTCCATAAATAGCAGCTCTGCACAAAATAACCCTTATTGAAAATAAAAATAGAAATATTTTTGGGTGATGCAAGATTGCTCTTATACCCAGGATGCTCCTGCATCAGACACCCGGGGTAATTTGAGAAGTGACCCTGTCACGACTCAGGTGTGCAGAGGAAAACCAAGATGGTTAACCTCCTCCTTTGTTAGCCATGATGAATCTTCAACAGGTCGTCCTTTCCATTTGACCAGATATTCTTCATATGTCATGTTCCTTGTGCTTCTGCCAACACGACTATCCAGTATATCTTCAATCTCCTTAGTGTCTGAACTAGTTGCTAGAATACTCCACTGTGCTGCTGTGATCTCATCTTCAACACCTCCTTCATGATACTCTGTCAGATCTGAAATGTTAAACACTGGCAAAATATTTAGCTCAGTAGGTAATTCTACCTCATATGTGTTTCCTGAATCATGTTTCTTCAGTATCCTACATGGTCCAAACTTCTTCATTTTCAACTTGTTATATGTACCAACTGGAAACCGCTCCTTCCGCAAATGAACCATGACTTCATCACCAACTTGAAATTCCTTATAACTCCTTTTCTCATCTGCCTTAGCCTTATACTGTGCATTCATCTTGGTAATATGCTTCCTCACCTCCTCATGGATGTTCTTCAAGTGTTCTGCAAAATCCTCATCTTCAGAACTACTTATTTCTCCTTTATCTATCTTCCTCAATTCAGATGCATTTCTTGGACTACTTCCATATACAATCTGGAATGGTGATTTACCAGTGCTCCTGTTGACAGAATTATTGTATGCAAATTCTGCCTGTGGTAAAATCAAATCCCATCCTGTTGGCTTATCTCCAACCAAACATCTCAGAAAATTTCCCAAACTCCTATTCACCACCTCTGTCTGTCCATCAGTCTGTGGATGATGTGATGAACTAAACTTCAAATCTATCTTCAACTTCTTCCACAATGTACGCCAGAAATATCCAACAAACTTAGTGTCCCGATCTGAAACTATGGTCTTTGGCAAACCATGAAGTCTCACTACTTCTCTGAAAAACAATTCTGCTACATGAACAGCATCATTAGTCTTCTTGCAGGGAATAAAATGTGCCATCTTTGAAAATCTGTCAACTATCACAAAAATTGAATCATGTCCCCGCTGAGTCCTCGGTAAACCAAGAACAAAGTCCATGCTGATATCCTCCCAAGGCTTCTCTGGTACAGGTAATGGCTGATACAACCCTGTATTCTGCATCACTCCTTTCGCCATCTGACATACTCTGCAACTCTGTACAAACTTCTTCACATCTTGCTGCAATTGTGGCCAATAATAATTTTCACTAACCAAAGAAAGGGTTTTGTCACGACCAAAATGTCCAGCCAATCCTCTGCTATGCTTCTCCTTGATGAGATTCTCCCTCATAGAACTTCGTGGAATGCACAACTGACTCCCTCTGAATAGCATATCATCCTGGATGATGAAATCCAACCATTTCATCCTGTCTAGAGTAACAGGTTTTGTACAAGCTTTCCAAGCTTCACCAAAATCAGGATCCTCTGGATACAAATTCTTGAATTCCTTGAACCCAACCACTTCAATCTGCATTTCTGTCAGCAATAGTTTCCTTCTGCTAAGAGCATCTGCAACCCTATTAGACTTTCCACTCCTATGTTTCAAAACAAATGTATAACTCTGCAAAAACTCAACCCATTTCAAATGCCTTTGATTCAATTTTTCTTGACTATTCAAATATTACAAAGCTTGATGATCAGTATACAAAACAAACTCTTTAGGAAGTAGATAATGTCTCCACTTCTTTAATGCCTGAACTATAGCATAAAATTTCTGATCATAAATAGAATATTTCCTCTTGGCATCATTTAACTTCTCACTGAAATAAGCAACAGGTTTACCTTCTTGGCTCATAACAGCTCCTATTGCAGTACCACTAGCATCACAATCTACTTGAAACACCTTATTAAAATTTGGAAGTGCTAAAACAGGTTGTTCTATAACTTTTTGTTTCAATAATTAAAAACTCTTTTTTGCCTCATTAGTCCACTTAAACTCTTTTCTATCCCCTCTCATTGTTTCAGTCAAGGGTCCACAAATACTGCTAAAATTTTGGATAAACTTTCTGTAAAAGCTAGCCAAACTATGAAAAGATCTTACCTCAGTAGCACTCCTTGGAGTAGGCCATTCAAGGATAGCCTGTACCTTCTCTGGGTCCATTTTTAGACCTTCTCCTGAAACTACAAACCCCAAATACACTAACTCTTTCTTCACAAAACTGCACTTCTTCAAATTAATCAGCAATTTCTCTTCTCTCAACTTCTCAAATACCATACGAATATGCATCATATGCTCATCCAATGTCTTACTAAAGATCAAAATATCATCCAGGTAAACAATGACAAACTTACCCAAAAATTCTTTCAAAACCTCGTTCATGAGCCGCATGAAAGTGCTCGGTGCATTGGTTAGCCCAAAAGGCATGACTAACCACTCATATAGTCCTTCCTTTGTCTTGAAGGCAGTCTTCCATTCATCTCCTTCTCTGATCCGAATCTGATGATATCCACTTTTCAGATCTATCTTTGAGAAATACACAGCTCCACTCAAACAGTCCATAATATCATCCATTCGTGGCAATGGAAACCTATACTTGATTGTGATCTTATTTATTGCTCTGGAATCTGTACACATCCTCCATTCTCCATTCTTCTTTGGTGCTAATACCGCTAGTACAGCACAGGGACTCAGACTTTCATGGATCAATCCTTTCTGTAACAGTTCATGTACTTGTCTGTTCAACTCCTCACTTTCTGCAGGTGTCATTCTGTGTGCTGCCTTATTCAGCAAACTCGCTCCTGGGATCAAGTCCATCTGATGACTGATCTTCCTGACTAGTGGTAATCCATCAAGCACGTTATCGGATACAATATCCTAAAACTCATTCAACAAATCTGCAACTTCTACAGGAACATGTTCTACTTCCTCTTTACCAGCTTTTGGAATTAAAGCAAAACATACATGCTCATTCCTCATACCATCTAGGAAATTTCTTCCATCAACAAAAGTTATCCTTGCATTACCACATACCTTTTCTTCAATCTCCTTCAATGGCTTTAGCTTATGCCGCACTCCATCCTTTGTCAGGGAATAGGTATTCGCACGGCCATCGTGTACAACACATCTGTCAAACTGCCATGGTCTACCCAACAACATATGACATGCATCCATAGATATGATATCACACAATACCTCATCTTGGTATCCGCCAATCTTGAACTTCACCAGGCATTGTTCATTGACCATGACCTTGTGGTCATCCTGTACCCAGGCAATCCGATATGGATGTGGGTGTTTCTGTCTCTTGAGCTTCAACTTTGTCACCATCTCTTCTGACACCAAATTGTCAGTGCTTCCACTATCAATGATCACATCACAACATTTACCTTCACACTTGCACCTGGTGTGAAACAGGCTCCTCCTTTGCTCAGGTTCATTCTCACCACTCAACAGGACTCTTCTGTTAATCAACGTTTCTCCTCTTTCAGCATCTTCAGAATTTGATGATCTGGCATCTTCATCTACATGTGCAACTCTGGCCTGGCCTTCATTTCTCCTATCCATTCTGCCTTGGCGCTGAGGACATTCAAATGCCCTATGACCTTCTTCTCCACAGTGAAAACATGTTCCACGGAAGCCACCTCTTCCAGATCCTTGTCCTCTTCCTCTTCCTCTCTGATCTCTATTATTCTGATCCTGGAAACGATTGGAATTATTTCCTCACTGATTCTGACTACTATTGGCCTCATCCTTCTTTTTCGCATCTTCATTTCGGCCACCATATGACCGTCCACCAGATCATCCACCACGACCTCTTCCATTTTGTCTGCTCTCAAACTTCTTGTCAACTTTTCCTCTACTTTTAGGGAAAAATGGTATGCCTCTTCAATACTGTTCATTCAAACCAGATTCAGCTCCTCCTGAATGCTTGGCCTTAACCCATTAAGGTATCAGGCAACTTTCTCCTTATCAGCTTCTACATGGCCTGTTCTGATGAGAACTCGATAGAACTCCTCTGTATACTCCTGAACAGATCTTCCTGCTTGCTTCAAACTTTGCATTTTCTTCAGTAGGTCAAGCTCGTAATCAACAGGAATGAACTGTCACTTTAATTTATCCACCATTCGATCCCATCTCGTGATTTTCTCCTTTCCCCTTCTATTTCACTCCAACTGAATCTCTTGCCACCAGATCTTCGCATGACCTTTCAATCTGGCCTTCGCAAATTTGACCCTATCGGGATCTTCAACATCTTCATACTCAAAATATTCTTCACATTCATTGATCCAGTCGATCAATTCCTCTGGGTTAAGATTTCCAAAAAATGTAGGAACCTCAATCTTAGGTCTTTTCTCAATCTTGGAAATCGCCCAAAAAAGTCTTTCTTCCTCCTGGTTCACAATTTCAACTTCTCCTTCTTGATATTCTTCTTCGGCTTCATCCTCACTTTCATCTCTGACATTAAGATTCATTCCTCTACGAATCTCTTCTTGCAATGCTCGCACTTGTCTCTACAACTCTCTAACCTCAGGTGTCACAACACCAGGTCTTCCGCCACGTTCTCTTCGTGGAGGCATTTTCATGATGCGCGCTGAAACCCTAACCACGGTCTTAGTGAAAACTGCCTCACAGTCGGTGATCTATTTACACACTCAAGAACTCCTGCTCTGATACCACTTGATGAAGGGTGCTCCCCTTAATACCACAAACACATAATAGAAATAGAGAAACAACAACAATATGCAAGAACAGAAAATTGGCTTCTTATTATCTCCACAAATGTGGAATTACAAACTTTCAGAATTACAATATGAAAAGCCACATGGGCATTCCCTTACAATATTCTGTAGGACAAAGCCTCGAACTATTACCCAGTTCTACTACCCAGAATTATTCTGAACTGCCTAAGACAATAATACAGCCTTCCTTATATAGGCAATTATCCACCGCCTGGGAAGGTTCCAGAATTTTAGCCAATAAGGCCAACCAAACTTAGAATTATTTTATTTTACATTTTATTACATCATAGTCGGCTCAAGATAACCTTTGAAACCTGAACAGAAATTTTGAAGAAAATTATTTTTTGCCATTTCAGGTGGCCCAACTTCCAAAGACCATAAGTCATCACCAGTTGACCCGCTCAGCTATTATAACCCCATTTCAGAAATGCCACAAAGCGCTCTACAGGCTTGACCCATGCAAGCGCCCGTCACCCAAATTTTTGACCTCATCCGGGGCCTCTAAAGCCTTCAAAACTGAGTTCAAAGTTTCTGTACCCTGCTGCCAATACCGAAAATCTTCAATGTCTTCCAATATACACTTGATCTGGTAATGAAACTTTACTGGCAGACTTATATGACCAAAATGAACCTCTAAGAAAGAAATCAGATCATTCTGAGCACATACAAAAATTACCAAAAATAGTAACTTTCCATAAATAGCAGCTCTGCACAAAATAACCCTTATTGAAAATAAAAATAGAAATATTTTTGGGTGATGCAAGATTGCTCTTATACCTAGGATGCTCCTGCATCAGTTTGTCTCACTTGTGATGGATGTTTCAATTTAAATATTGTCTTGTCATATTTCTCAAAATGTATATTTTAAATGCTCATGTGTATTCTCTCTCATAGATGTATGTTTAATTCTCATGTGTATGATATAGACTCATGTTTCTGAAAATGACATTTTAGGGATATAGATATGATGATAAGATTAACCCCTTTGTGATGATAGGAAGAGGATGTGATGAAAAGACAAGGAGTAAAAGACATGATCAAGAAGAAGAAAAAGTGAGTGTAGTTGACCGACAAGTCTGTGAAAGATAGAAGGAGAGCTCTCTCCATATGCAAAGTGCAAAACTAGACTAGCATGAACCTAAAAATGAAAGCTACTATGAAAAAGTGGTTTACTTGAAAGGTTACGAAGGCTATAGACATCTAATAATCATCATCAAGCATTATTGGTAGTGTCGCAAGATCATACAATGCACACTAGTATAACTATGTGAATCTGAATATGATCTATATCAGATAGAAATGTGGAAATCCCACCTAGGCATCAAAGAAATGTAGGTCAAGATGAATAGTGTACTGAGATTACCTAAGTTTGATATGGAAAGATTATACTCGCATCAAGACACAAGGAAAGTCAAGATGACTATAAGTATGCACTCGTAAAATAGTGAAGGATAATACCTTGTAGACCCTAATGTCAAGTGGAACAAGCATAAATGCTAATGATAGTTAGGATCAGCAAAATATACCCACAAGTAGAGAAAGCAATAAAACATGTTCTCATGCTCTCAGTCTTCTAGCTATGCATCATCAAAAATGTCTTAGGGAAAGAACACTCATTAAAGAAATCATCATAGACAACACACAAAGGAAACAAAGTCAAAACAAGTCTCAACGAGTCGATTTTTTAAGTGCATGTGTGTTGGTCATAGAGTCAAACTTTGAGTATCATATCCGCTAGTGAGATATATCGCATCATGCTAGACTGCGGGTAAGATATCTGATAAGTGTTGAGAAACACTTGACACTAGGGTAGTGTTGAAAAACACAATTGGGAAGTGTTGAGAAACACTGTTTGCAAGGTGTTCTTAAGACTAGCACATCCAAGAGACCAAAGCTAATATAATGATGCCCCCTAGACAAAGACAAAGACCAATTCCAAACCAAGGTAACAAGGTCAAGGCAAGGTGGAGAATGGCTAAGTGTCGAGGACACATGCTAAGAAATAGGGGTGCAAAGGCCTCAAGTAGCGCCTATTTCTAGGTTTTCACCACTTGGATTTTATTGCAATTTTTCTCTCTTTTTTTTTTTTTTTTTTTTTTGCTATTTTTTAATTTTTTTTGTATTTTTTCAAGACTTTTTATGCTTTTTAGGATTTTTTTAGCATCATATATGATTTTTTTTTTTGGTATTTTTTCAGGATCAATAAATATGTAAAAAGGATGCCCCTAGACTATATGACAAGGAAAACTATATGACAAGCCTACAAGGTGCTAGTAAGGGAGATAAAAAGCATAAAAAAACCCAACAATAAACAATTAAAAATAACAAATGTGAAAATTAATAACATTCTATTCATAATGCATTTTTATTTTAATAGATGTTAAAAATGTTTTCTTTCTAAGTAGTAATTCTTTCAAATAAAAAAAATAATCTAAAAACATTGATGAAATCTTCATACAATTTAATCAAGAAACAAGTGCATTTTAAGAAATAAAAATGAAGAAGCGGGTGGTAGTGATTCTCATGAAGAAGACACATTTGTTAGTAGTTATTAGAAGAAAAAAGATGTTAAGAAATGTGTCTAAGCATTCTTAAGCTAGATATCTTGTTCTAGTTCATGAGCTTGTCAAATTGCCAAAAAAAGATTGCACAAACTAGAGGAATGCTTAACAATAAGTATGTCATATTTAACCAAGTAGCTTTTGAAATGTTATGCAAGTAGACCAATAAAAATTCATTACTGACCTTGTATTGCAAACATGTGAATGCTCCATTAGTCTGCCATTCTATAAAGTGGAAACTGACAGATTTTGTTCTGAAAAAAATAGGCTGCAAGACATAGAGATAGTTAATATATTATATTCAAGTGTTTGAAAATCAGATTTGCACATATTGAAATAAAAAATAGAGCTCACAAAGAATGAAGTGTAACTATAAATTCTAAAAAACTGAGCTAGTCATTAAGGTTTATCAACTCCAGAAGTAGCAACATAGCAAAAATGGCAGAGATAATAAGTATCAAACATTAAACAACATGCATGTCAACATTAAGGAATTCAGACAGCAAGGGGAATCATTTATGTAGCACTGATAAAAGGATCAATATCAAAAAACTATGAACACTTTTTCTAATGTAGATATTACACTTATATGTGGAAACTAAGTTGAATTTACAAGGTAAGCAATTTTTTCACACACAAAAACTGATAAGGAACTCTAGCTCCCTGCTTTATTTTGAGCAAGATTAAATGAAAAAACTAACCTAGCAAAAATGGTAGATATAATAAGTAGCAAACATCAAAGAATACAAAATCCAACCCCTGTAAAATACTAATTTTAAGATTCAATGCACTAGTCAAATGCCTAGATAACACACAGATAGAAAATAGAGAATGGATGGGAATTGCATGAGTTGGATCTCAATTCACTCTAAACTTGTAGTATATGCCAAATTTGTTTCGGCCTCTGATCAATGTCTTTGTTCAGCGTAGTTATACACTTGAAGCAAGTCAAACACAACTAGTCACAACAAGTAAAGTCATGAATCTTATTAGTTTGTTTCAAATATTTTTTTGGATAATGTTTGTAGATATCACACTATGTCAAGTTGCTAGCATTCCATACCATTAAAGTTTCAATTTTCTATAATGATTTTATGATTCAGTAAGAATATATTGATACAAATTTTAGAAGAGAAAATAGTAGTATCGCTGAAGTTAAATTAATTTTCCAAGCTTTTCCATTTGCTTTCTATATTGTTCTTCATTATTTTATGGCTAGCTGATATAAGTAACTTTGACAGCCATTGGACTAGCCATGGGGTTTCATGATTGATTACAATTTCTGCTCATGAATCAATTATTGTCTTTCTAATTGACATAGAATTTTGATGATAATTGAATCTCTACATTGGAATAGTAAAATCTCATATTTGCAAAAACATTCTCTTGAAGATTTTGTAGAAGGGTTGCTAGTTGCAGAGAGAATTATTACTGGAAAAAAATATATATGTTGTGTACCAATAAATTTATAAAACATGATGGGAGAACACAGAAAATGTGCACAAAACTGAAACAATATGAACAAAAGCATCTATTAAAAGAATGGCCAAAATAATATTGCTTCTCATCTATCAATTAATTCAGCTTTGGAAAATGTGTAAAGAGTGTTTATCCTATAGTCTCCACAAATTTTTCTATCAAAATCTAATTTCTCATGTAAATTCCTATTTTGTGATTACCGTTCACAAATTTCCCGATGGCTTTTTCTTTTTAAAACTCACTAACATTTTTCTGATCTTTTGAGTTGTGGATGTGTCTTCTACATGCAAGGAATTCTGTGTTTTTGTGCAAGGTTGTTGATGTGCCTTTACATACTCATTTGTTGAGGAAAATGCAGGGTACAAAGTAGGAAACCTATAGCCAACACAAATATTAAGAGGGCTACTATCTCTTACTCCCAATTATTCTCCCTTGCACTTGTCTTGACATTAAGTAATTGAATTAAAAAATACATTAAAATTTGGTGGATTCTATAAGAAACAATATACCTAATCTAATAAAAGTAATCAATATAAGCCTTAAGCATGAATTTCGATGGCACTTTCTCTAGATTTATTGAAATAGTTGATGCAATTGAGCCTAGTTTTGAGTTCTTTTAACACAAAATTTTGTGAACTATGTTAAAATAGTGCATTCAACAGGCTTAAAATAAAATAGAAAACAAGAAATTCCTCAAAAGATCTAAGTGAAGAATGGTCTGCAACAAGCATTTGAATATTTGACAAGTGGGCATCATGTCACAGGGCACGTAAATGATGTAGTTTAGATTTCATGTAGAGGTGTGGAAATACAGAGAGAGCATGTGAATGTTTTGACACCCAAACTGAAGCCATAATCAACCTTACTATAATATGAACACACGTGCCTTAATTTCAATTTTTCCATAATTTATTGTATCTTATAAAAGCACTATGTGGAGATATGTTATTACTCTATTTTCTAAGGTGTAGCCCTTCTGCCGGCCATACGGGTGCCTTGGTTCATTCATTTGTGTTGTAAGTCTGGTTGCTAATTTGTGCAAAGACACAGTTGTGTTGAGAACTACACAGTAAGAGATCAAGAGGCGTTTGGCATTCTAGACATTGTTTGCTTTATGTTTGAGAAGAGTTTTCTAGTGTGGGGAATTGTTTTGAAGCAGATCTGAGAACTGGGTCTGTGTTGGTTTTGGGATAAGGAATAATTTTGGAAGAAGATGGTGTTGAGCTCCGTGGAAGTTTGCATGGATTTAGCTTATTGGACAGAGATAAAATCTACCTCCCCCCTCTCTCTTTCTACTACGATTGCACCCCATAGATCAAAACAATGCTTGCCTTTAATTGAAAGCACATGAGCACGAGGTAAGGTAACTCCTATGGGTATACAAGCCAATTGTCAGACAAAATTGGATCATCTATAGTTAAATCAGGATGTTTCCTTGCAAAAAGCTTCCATCCAACAAAGATCATGTCTCATAAGTTTTGTACTCACCTCACTCTGGTAATACTCCAAAATAACATGTGGGTTGTCTTGCTTGGGCTTTTAACAAGCACCATGTTTTAGAGATTGTGTCATTATCAAATAAATTCCAAAAAAAAATGCATTAAGAAGAACATAGATTAAGGAATACTACAATACAATGAAAATTTTTCAAACAAAAAATTAATTTGAACAAAGTTAGCAAATAAAAAAGATATAAACTCAAGCAATAATATATACAAGTTAAAAATAATGAAGCTTTCAAAAATAATGCTGCTACCATTGAAAACCCTACAACACCAAATAGAAAAATTTTCTTATATTTTTTGAAAAATAAATAACAGTAACTAACTACTAAAGAGTTCAAACCAATGTATTCAAAAGAAGTTCTTTTGCTCATAACAATTCACTGAAAAAATTGGAAGAGTCAAGAAACCTACACTGTGTGTGAAAATTCACTGGGAAATTTGGAAGTCTGCAACCTGCAATGTGTCCAAAAATTGTGAATGGAATTTGAAGAGAGTTCAATTTATTTTGTTTAACTGTACACTCCACTTGAATGTCAACTGTAATACTAAATGCAGCATTTAAAAAATTAAATAACCTATACCTCTTTTAATACATGTCTCTTTTTTTCGGTATCGATCTCTGGCATCGTTCTCCACTTCCCGTCATGCCCATGGTAAAAAATAAATAAAAATTATAAAATGTTACAACTTTGCTAAAGGTACTACCTCATTGGCTGAATTTTGGCCTAATTTTTTAATAGGGAAAAAACTAGAACCCCAGCTAAATTACTGTAGACCAATCAACAAAAATAACAAAAAAAATAATAAAATGAAATTTAAAATGTGGAAGCATTGCAAACTATAGGATAAAATTATAATTTCTGTGCCTAGCAACCAAGTTTAATTATTTATAAGTGAAGTAAAAATATTAGTCTCTACCTTTACGGTAGGGACTAATGCCTTTATGGCAGGGACTAATAAAATTGATTTTTAATAAGTTTAAATTACTTAGTTGAAAAATTAGTGTGCAGATTTGTGTTTTAATTTTTAGAATTTGATGTGATGTCTTTATATCCTATTCTCCGTGTAATGTTACATGTTTTAGTTCAATTTTTTTTTTGATAAATTCTAATAAATATTTTCCATTTAAAATATTTTTAATTCAAATTAATTATGAAAATATGAAATAATTAGTATTGTAATGATAAAAAGTATTTTAAATTTATATTTTTATTTAATTTGAGATAATATATTTTAAAACAATTGTATAGTTACAAATGTAATATATTGTGTATAGTTAGGTTGATGTATTTTATTTTATGTATATTTAGTTGTAAGTTGATTAATTATTTATATTTATGTGCACATTATCTTAGTTTTTAATTGATATTTCTATAATTTCAAATATTTAACCAATCTAAACTATCTTGATTATTAATCTAACATGGTTGTGTGACCGAAGTCATGTCCATAGGCATAAGGTTCTTCATACTTACGTACCTTGATCATTTTATTTACACTAGCAATGACATGTTAGTGCACAATGGGTATGTTGAAGAGGTATGGAAGATCAAATAAAGAATATTTTGGTTTTTTTTTTCATACATTTGTATAGTATATCATAATTCAATTGTTATGTTATTAAGAAAATGATGTTTGTGCAATAAAGATCTCGAAGAAGAATTGATAGCTTCAAAGCAACCATGCATCCACTCATAGAAATCTAAATGCAACTAAAAAAATTCTTAATCAATAAAAAGAATTTAAATCTCATTTAATTTTTTTTTACTAAAAGAGGGGTAAAAATTTATTAAGAAAGAAAGATAAACAGAAAGGAAAGCTCAACGCGGAGCTCTATCCTAAGCAACAAGATCATCAATCTCAAGAGACAAATCTAAGGGAAGCTACCTCGTATCCACAATATTCCAACCTTGAGCATGATCAGAAGCCCATTTGGCCAAACAATCAGTAGCTATGTTCCATTTACGAGGATGTAACTAAAACTAACAGACTCAAGAGAAGTACAAAGGAGAAGAGTTTGATTAATGACTGAAGCCAATTGCCAACTAACATCCTCAAGCAACTATGAAGTAAGCAAATTCACCACCATTTGAGAGTCAGATTCATAGATAACTTGGTGCCATCCCCTCAAACAACACTGCTCCATGGCATGTAAAATGGCCAGAGCCTCCACAAAATTGTTAGTATGACAACCCTTATGCACTGAAAAAATAAATTGAACTTCTCCAGAGCTACATCGAGCCACACCCCCAATGCTAGCAAGACTAGGATTCCCCTGAGAAGAACCACCAGTGTTGACTTTGAGAGCTCCAAGTGGAGGAGGTGACCAATGACCCACATGGTTCACCCATCTCTTCCTTTGACATCTAGGATGGTTTGGAACTTTACGAAACCATTGGCCTGTAGCTCCTAAGAACCCATCCTAAAAATGGATGTTAAGATGCCTACAAATAGTAAGATCACCAGGATCCATACCACCATCTAACTTACACTTTGCCTTAATAGTTTCCTCAAGAGAGTGAGAAATCTTCCACCAAAGATGCATAACATCTATTTGGACATCCTAAAAGATTTATCGGTTCCTCTCCAACTAGATATGCCAAAGAATAAAAGAGGGACCAACAATCCAAGTAGTCTGAAGAGGTGAAGCCTTGGAGGAGCTACTACCCAAGAGATCCAAAAACTCAGACAAGGAGGAAGCATGCTGAAAAGAGAAACCCCAAGAACTCCACCAAAGATGCCATAACTGGGTAGAAAAGGAATAATGGAAGAAGAGATGAGAGATAGACTCCTCTCCATTACCACATAACACACAAAAAGAAGGTCCCTGGAACCCTCATTTACAAAGATTATCCCACGTCAGACACCAGTTGTGAGCCACCAACCACATGAAAAAATTACATTTGGGCCAAGAAAACTTATACCAAACTTGTTTCCACCAAGGGACCTCAGCATCCCCTAAAAATTGTCTAATAATCTCCTGGTACCTAGTGGAAATAGAATATTTACCAGATAGATTGCCTTCCCAAGTCAAAACATATGGCCCCAGCAGAGAGAAACACTCCCTAGAAGCCAAAATCCTAGAAAGATCCTGACGGTCTGCCTCTGAGCCCCCAGGAGGCCAATCTGAAGAGCACTTCCATCTATATCCAACAGCAAGACCCAGTTGATAAGAAGTCTTATAATGAGCCAATATATCCCATCCAGCAACAAGAAAAGAATCACACAGAGTTTGAAGATGAGGGTAAATGGATAAGACAGGAGGGTTTCCATCCCAAGAATAAGACCAAAACAAAGCCTAAGAGCCACCCTTACATATCCAAAAAAGGCCCCTCTTAACCAATTGAGCACCAATCTTGATTGTATTCCACGCCATAGAGCCATGAACTTCAAGAGGAAGCATGGAGAGTAACCAAGGATCAACTCCTCTAAAATACTTATGAGTAATTATACGAGCCTAGAGATGATTTTGTTCAGAGCACCATCACCAGTAAATCTTAGCAACCAAAGCTTTGCTACTCAAGATAGCAGATCAGAGGCCAAGACCACCCTCCTTCTTAGGCCTACAAATAGTCTCCCAACTAACCAAACTCCATTTAGAGTTATGCAAATTACCACTCCAAAGGAATTGGCATGAAAGAGCATCAAATTCCTTGAGAAAGTAGATAGGAGTAGCTTGAACCATGCTTCTATAAATAGGAAGAGCTTGAATAATAGATTGAAGAAGGGTAACATGAGTAGCAATAGAGAGCCATCTATGGGTCCAGTGATTTACCCTCTCCTAAAGATTGATAATAAAATTACGCCAGAAGAGACGTGGCTGCCTAGAAACAACAATAGGAATGCCAAGATAAGTAAGAGGGAGCGAACCAATTTGAAATCTAAGGATATTAGCAATCCTTCACTGAATATGATTAGGAGTGTTGAAGAAATATATAGAAGATTTGTGTTCATTAACTTTTTGGCCTATCGTCACCAGATAAATATCCAAAGTATGTTGGAAGGCTTCAGCTTCCTTGACTCAAGTGATTCCCACCAGAGCAGAGTCATCAACAAATTGAAGATGAGAAAGAGAAGGAAAACCATTCCCCTAGCCCCATCCCTAGATAGAGTTTTGGGAAACCTGATACTTAATGAATCTACTCAAACCCTCAACCATAATAATGAAAAAGATAAGGGGAAAGAGGATCACCCTGCCAGAGACCCCTAGAAGCACTAAATAATTGGGAAGGTTGGCCATTAAGAAGAATAGATAAAGAGGAAGTAGTGACATAGCTCATAGTCCAACTCACCCACTCTGAGCTAAATCCAAAGGCAAGAAGAATATTCCTTAGAAAGCTCCTTTTGACTCAATCATAGGCCTTAGCCATATCCAACTTAATAAACATTGATCGCTCTCTTGAGCTATCCATAGAGTGGATAGCTTCAATAGTAATAAACACCCCATCTAAGATATGTCTTCCTACAACAAAACCTCCTTGTTCTTCTGAGATAATAGTAGGCAGTCACTTTTTTAATTTTCTCAGCAATCAACTTAGTAATAACTTTGTAGCCCACATTAAATAGAGAAATAGGTTGAAAAAACTCTAATTGATTAGCCCCATATTTTTTTGAAATAAGAACCAAGAAAGTAGAATTTAGTGCCCGAAGCATCTGCTTGCTAGAATAAGATTCCTTAACAACTTCTAACAAATCCTGATTAATGATGTCATAGAATTCTTCAAAGAATTCAATAGGAAAGCCATCAGGGCCAAGAGCTTTTCCTTTCGGTATACCAAAGACCACATCCATCAACTCAACCAAAGAAATTGGGCGCATAGGATAATCATTCATTTCTTGAGAAATAAGGGTGGGAATACATGACAAAATAATATGCTCTTCATTATCAGCAAGAGGGTAATCCTCAGAGTAAAGGTTAGAAAAGTACCAAGAAGCCTCCTAAAAGAAGGCTGGCAAGGAAGATAAATGAATACCTTCAGAATTAACTAGAGAAGAAATATCGCTCTAATTCCAACGAGATTGTATAGATTTGTGGAAAAAGGAAGTGTTCCTATCACCTTCCTGGAGCCAATCAACCCTGGCTTTTTGCTTCCAAAAAATTTCCTCCTGAAGTTCCCATTATTCTACATCTCTAGAAGCAAGGGATTCAACCTTACCTAGGTCCTATGAGAAACCAAGATCTCAAATCTATCTAGTAATGCCATCGAGATGCTCTTGAGTGAGTCTCTTCATGGAATGAAGTTTACCAAAAAAATCTATGTTCTATCTCTTGAGCTTTCTTTTGACATATTGTAGTCTTTTAGAAAGAGAAAACATAGCAGTACCAAAAGTAGGGGCACCATCCCTCCACTAGCTAGAAATAAGATCATGAAGAGAGGAGTCCCGAAGCCACATGAGCTGAAACTTAAAAGGAGGACTCTTAGGAATAATCACCCCAATAGTAGAAAATTTAATTGGCCAATGATCAGAACCCCTCCAGTCAAGAATTTTAGAAGAGAGAGTGAGGGCACCACTAACCCAAAAGCAAGAAACAAGAAATATATGAAGCCATTCTGAGATAGCATCAACTCGAGTCCTTCTATTATTCCAAGTAAAGAGAGCATTAGCGGGCTTAATATTAGAAAGATGTAAGAGATCAATATTCTGATGGAGAAGATCAAATGAAGGCCCTAACTGAGCCAACCCACCTCGCTTCTCTTCTAGACTTAAAACTGAACTGCAATCTCCTGCTAACACCCAAGGATGGTAAGGATGAAATTTTCTAACATGCTGAATGTGCATCCAGAGATTCACCTTTCCCATAAAATTGACAGGCGCATACAAATTAGTAATCAAGATCACCTCACTAGAATCTATAGAAGAAACCACCATAGAAAGAGCTGAACAAGAAGACATCTAGCCATGGGGAGAAATTTTATGAGGATCCCAAAGGATAGCCAAACCACCAACCATCCCCATAGCCCTAACACATTGGTGTTTCCCACGAGGCCAAATACTAGAGGAAAATCGGTCCATAGACTCCATAGAAAGCTTAGTCTCATGTAAACAAAAAATATCTAGAGAATGATCAACCACCAAATCGTGAATAGCCTTTTGTCTAGGGATGTTATTCAACCCCCTAACATTCCATGAGAGGATGATCATCACTGAGTAGGATGGGGGAAATGAGCATCCAAGTGTTTCACAGTCTGAAACTCTGTCAACATATCTCCTATAAATCTAAGCTTCTCTTGGTCTTTTTTATGCCCACTCCTTAGAGGAGTAAAAGAAACCCTCTTAAAAGGTCTTTGCAGTAGACCCAAAGGGAGGGAAGACCCCTTACCCTTACCAGATGCTAGTACATCCTGAGCTAAGTTCACCACAACACCAACATTATCTTGAGGCACCACAAAAGTCACCAATGCTCTAGAATCAAGAGTAATAGGGAGTTCATTTGGCTGTCGAGGCATAACTTGAGATGCTTTATAGGAATCATGAGGTAGAGCTTCCCCATCACAAATTGGGTCAACTGAGATACTAGGAGGAATACCCTCCTCTAAAACCATACTTTCAAGCACCTCAAATCAATTAAAGCCAGAATCTAACTACTTGTCTTTGAAGGGCCTTTTCTAACCTTGTCCCTTAGCATGTGGGTGAACAGGGATTAAACCATCTTTATTTGGACCAATATCATTTAATTGAGTGTTCTCTTTACCCGCATTATCTATTTGTGCATGCCCCTTAGCAGTGTTATCCATCTGAGCTTTACCTTTTCTTGTAGTGTTTGAATTTACACCACCATTGCTAGTAGCAGATCCATCTACCCCTTTAGAAGCTGAAACCGGAGTGCATTGACACTGCAAGTGACCATACTCATGACATATTCGACATCGGAAAGGAAGGGATTCATAATCCAATTGTTGCACCCAGGAAGAAGAGCCAAGACAAATTTCCATAGAGTCTGGTAATGGTTTATTCAAATCAATTTCAACATAGATTCTAGCATAAGAGAGAACCTTTTTATCAAGGGATTGATGCACAATTACAACTAGCTTTCCAAGAAAAGCACTGATTTGATGAAGAATATCTTCTTGCCAAAATTCAAGAGGAAGTCCTGGCAGGTGAACCCACACTAGCACATTTGAAGGGAGATTCTTGGTTGAATTAAATACTGAATGCCAAGGTTTAACAAATAGTCCCACATGGTTGTAAAAATAAGGACCCCCTTCAAAAATACGATCCCGATCAAACATGCAAGAGAAAACCACAAAGAAATAACTATTCCTAGCTAGCATGATTTCCATATCACCCTCCACCTACCATGAATGATGAATCCATGCCTCAAGAGATGATAAGGAAATCCTAATACCAAGAAACTTACATATCAAAGTATGCTTAATCTAGTACTCAATGTCCTCCAAAACTGCCTCTGGAGAAATAACTAGAACTAGCCGATCAAGGCTTCATGGAAGACAACCATTAACTTTTTTAAGCTTGGAGCTCTCCCCCACAAAAAAAGAGTCAAATCCCATTCCATGCATGTTTGGAAGAGAACCATGCATGTGTGGAGAAGGGCCATGCATGTGATGAGAAGAGCCATGCATGTTTGAAAAAGAAACATCTGTAACCACCAGCGCAGAAGAATTTCCAGCCCCAAGATTCTAACTTGATTTCTTATCCATGATGTTTGGCAGAGTCATAGCTACCACAGTAGCATTGGTACCATCACAATGCATAGATTTCCTAGATGCATGTGACTGATCCATCAACACTCCCTACTTGGTAGAATCAGGCACAGAGCTACTACATTCTTTGGCTTGTTTCTTCATGTTATTTGAACCTACAACCATCTTATCATTCTCACAAAAAATTCAAACCTCCCTTCTTCCCTTTCCCCACACCTCCGTCTACCCTCCTCTCTGCTCAATCCAGTGCCTCGCCTCCTCTGAAAACACAGCCTCCCTACAATCAAAAGGGTTTTTGGTGACCTGGTGAGAAATGAACCCTAAATCTCATTTAATGTTCACATGATAAAATATAATTGAAACATTTAAAACCTCAATAAATCAAATCTAACAATTTATTATTTAAATTTTCCTACAGAATTTATAAACTAGATATGCCAAGTAATTTACTTTATTCAAAAGCAAAAGGCTACATTTAATTTACTTTATTAAAAAGAATTTAAATCACATTTAATGTTCACATGATAAAATCTAATTTAAACATTTAAAACCTCAATAAATCAAATCTAACAATTTATTATTTAAATTTGCCTACAGAATTTATAAACTAGATATGCCAAGTAATTTACTTTATAAACTAGATTTGCCTATCACTCTTACTCTTCTGATCTAGATTTTTATGACTTTGGATTTGTGACTTTTTGTGTGTGGTCATTATTATACTTTTGCCAAAGAGATTCCAAAGTAATGGGCATTCAGAAATAGCTCAACTTTAAGGAAAAGGGAAAGCAAATCACCATTATTATTACATCATATTCATGGAGTGGCTTAGGAAAAAATATGGAAAGATCATCATGTGCATTGCTTTCCAAGATGAGAAATTGAATTATAAAAAATATAAAAAAGAAAAGATAGAATTTATTCGTCTCCAAATTGGTAGATGAATCATAACAGATTAGGTAACAATTTGTGACTATGAACTTTACAACTTATAATAGAAAAATTAAATTTATAATATCCATATATATGATTAGTGATATGGATTTATAGGTTCCATATAATTGTGTGGTGTAGTATTTACAATTAGGAGAGAGTTTTTTATATCTTTGTTTCCCACTCTATCTTCATGTTCTAAAATGTATGCGACTTGGGTGGTGGAAGGTCAAGTCAAAGCAAAAATTGAATCTCATTTTAATGCTTTAGCTTAATTTTTTGAAAATTTTTTAATTAATGTTTAAAATTAGATTTTGTTATTTTTTCTTATGATTTTAAATTTAGGTTGTTTGAAGATTCTTTATTTATACAATAATTCTAAGATTTTATTTGATGATTAAACTAAAAATAATTTAATATTATATTTTTCTTAAAAAAATTGATTTCAATAATATGAGGTTCACTATTTAGTGTGTTGGTTAAGTATTATTGTTGTTGTCCTCATTTGTGGCAAGAGGAGATGTAGTGAAACATCATTGGTGAAAAAGAGGCAATTAAAATTAATTGAGTTGAATAATTTATAAAACATAAAGTATTTAAACATTATATTATAATTAATAACTTTTTTTACATTGTTTAATTTTTAATTCTTTTACATACTAAAAATATAATCAATATTTATTTATAATTAAATAAAATAAATAATTATAATATAAATATTACATAAAATAGATATGCAATTAAAATCAATTAAGTTGAATAATTTATAAAACATAAAGTATAAAATAATTATATTATAATTGATACCCTTTTTACTTTGTTTTAATTATGTAAGAGGTGTGTTTATTCCCTTGGTCTAGAGTAAAAATTTCTAGGTACAAATCCAAGTTTTAAATTATTGTAGCGATTAAATAATTTAATTTTAATAACATGAAGAATGAACTACACTATTTAAATTTTATTGATTCTCTAATGCTCCAAAAATCAAATTTTTAATTGTGATGATAAATGCATTAGAAAAGAGGACATGTGTCAAGTAAATGTCAAGAGAGGGAAAAAAATTAAAACGGCAAATGGAGTTAAAGAACAGGGTTGAGTCATTTTAATTTTATCTTCACTTTTGGTTAATATGTTGTCAAATAATAGTGACATAGCACCTACATGGACATTTATGACCAATAGAAATGCATAAATGAATGGATGACATGGATCACTTGAATCATCTTGCATTCTTGTTTATTCGTTTTCAGCCATTGAATTCTAAATTGGTCTTGCATTTCAAATAGAAACTCCTTTGAGGTAATAACTAGTAATTGCACTTTGGTGCGCAATGGGTAATTGAAGTTATGTAGACTAGATATAAATACAAAATATTTTAATTAAATAGTAATAATATATATAAAATGAAAACACAAACATACATATTGCAGAAAATAATATTGTCAAAATAAATGTTATGTCAATAAATAGAATTTATGAACATAATTATATTTAATTGTAATATTAAAGAAAATCTCATTGTTTATTTTCAAATTTTCAATATACTCTCTAAATAAATTGTATTATAGAAATCATAATATTTCATGAGAGATATATATGAAAAGATCAACTTAATGAAAAGAAAATGTAAAGAGTAATTATATTATTATTTAAAATATTAATGCCTAAAGATGTCACTCAGTCTCAAACAACAATCTCAGATACATGAATAGATATTTGGGTGTTGTTCAGATACACTCACTGACACAATGGTAAATAATCATGAGTCATTGGCCATGGCTACTCTTCTAACGCAAGTAAATCGATGTTAACAAGTGGTGAACAAGAAGAAATTTATTTCATTAGGCATTATTGTTGTTGCATCACGAGGGAAACCATCAGAGACAAGGAAAAAATGTCAATAAACGATCAACAGTTATGGATGCTGCAATCGTCTTGCATGTCATTTAATGAATACAAACCATTGATATGCAAAAACTTAGGTCATCTTGTTCATATAGGGAACACTTTCGGTGTAAAAATTAAAATTAGATATTTAATTGATTATCTCAATCTTCAAATTTGCTAATGAGATAATTTTGCATAAATCTTCATCCCCTTAGTGTTATTTTTAATTTATAAAAGGCATTCATATTTTTTATTGGAAAAACTTAAACATTTTCCACAACAACAGATTTACAAAAGTCGTGTATAGCTATCACATAGATACATACAACCAACAACAAGAAAAACACAAGGAGCATTTACAATAGTTGAAGAGCACAAGTTGAATGCACAGAATAAGAGCATGGCAACTTCAACTGAAGTGAATGAACAAGAAAAGTGAACTAGAGGTCTTTAGAGTCTCAATAAAAGCATCCTTTTGAAACACATAGCACATCCAAGTAACATAAAGCACCAAGCTTAGTTTTTAGTTTTTATAAGTAGGATAGATTCCTTAGATATGTTGCTACTCCCAACATCACTCAATCACAATAAGCATCCATATTCACTAGAGCATATTTTAAGAAAATAAATGTTGTGGAAAAGTTAAAGTAATCCACACATTGCTACTTCATAATAAAGCGTAAATACAAACAGGGGTCCATATAAATGTTGGCTACGTGTGAAGCCAAGTCTGTAACAACTAGAGTTATGGGTGAAGCCCAATCTCAACTATCACTACTGAAGTCAGTCCTTCTGACTTGTACTTGTAATGCTTGACTGTTGCAAATTCTTCTTTGTGTAACGTCTCTTGTAATGGGTATTGGTCTTTTCATCTCCCTTCTTTCTGATTAAGACTGTATTAAAAAATATTCACACAAAAATAAGATTATGGCGTGGTAGGCTTGTAAATGTGTACTAAGATAATAAATCAGAGAATCCATGTGGATAGTGGACGTAGCCTATTAAGGTGAACCACTGTAATTCTTTTGTGTTCAATGTTCTGTTTACGTTTCTCTTTTAGTTTTCTCTCTGTTTATATTTTTTAGTTCAAATTTTACAATTGGTATCAGAGCTCTGGTGAAGAAGCTCATTGTAATAACTGAGTGGTGAACCTAGTTGGAAATTGTGAAGAATTTCCAGAAGAATGGATGAAGCAGACAAATGGAGGATTGAGAAATTTCCAGGTTAGAACTTTTGATTATGGAAAGTGCAGATGGAGTCATTGTTGATCAAGCAGGATCTATCACCCACATTGCAAAGGAAAATGAAGGGAAAGGGATCAATGTCGAATGAAGATTGGGAGAAGATGGACATGAAAGCTTAGGCAACTATCTTTTTATCATTGTCCAACAATGTGCTCTTTAATGTCTTAGCTGAGAATACCACGAAGGAGTTGTGGGACAAACTATCATCCTTGTATGAGATTGCATCAGTTTCCAATAAGGTATTTATCATGAAGAAATTATATAATTTTAAAATGCGAGAAGGGGGAGTTATGTCGAATCATTTAAATGAGTTCAATACATTAGTCACCCAATTAATTTATGTGGGTATTAACTTAGATGATGAGATCAACGCTATTTTATTATTGTGTTCTTTACTAAATAGTTGAGAAGGTGTGGTGATGGCAATGAGCACTTCAGTGGCTACCAATAGAAAGTTAAAATTTGATGATGTTGCAGCCACTCTTCTCAGCGAAGACATGAGAAGAAAACATCAAGAGCCCTCATCCGATGACACTTTGACTATTGTAAGTACTGATAATAGAGGAACGGGTCAAGATAGAGGTAGAAATAGCAATAGAGGAAGATCAAAGTCTAGGGGCCAAAATGGAGAATGTTGGTTTTGTGGCAAGCTAGGTCACATTAAAAGGAATTATTGGAACTACAAAAAGACTCAAGAAACGATGATCAATAACAAAGCAAACATAACATACCAAGAACATCCTAGTGTTCTTATTTTAACCCAAGAAGAAATTCAAACTAATGGTTAGGTGCTTGATGCAGGTTCATCATTTCATGTCACTCTGCACAAGGAGTATTTCAAAAATATGCAAACCAGTGACTTCGGTAAGGCTTTTCTTGGTAACAATGAATGTTGTGATGTGGTTGGAAAAGGGGATATTTCATTAAAACTGAAAAATGGACATACTTGGTTGTTATGTAATGTTAGATATGTTCCTGACCTCAGACAAAATGTAATCTCGGCTAGACAATTAGGTTCACAAGGTTGTGAAATTAGTTTTGAATCAAATAGATGTAAAGTTAAAAAAGGGGCCTTGGTAATTGCTAGGGGTAGAAAATTAAGCACTTTGTATGTAATAGAGAGTCATGCTAAAGTGGGAGTTGTTCATCTTGTTTCAGATTTGTCATTGAGTGAAATATCGACTATCCAAAAAGGTTCTTTGGATCAATTAGATGCTAAAACAGATTCTATTATTAAAGATTTTCTTCGTATGCTTGACAATGAAAGTTTTGGGGATCAAGTAGATGATAGTAAGTAGGTTACTACTAAAGAACCTCAATCAAATAAAATTGATGGTGATCCTTAGTTGGGACAGAATGCATGTTGTGATCAATATATTAAACTAGAAGATAAAGGTCTTGTGTGGAAGTTTGTGACTCTGTTGTTTTTTGTAGTTAGCAATGAATTTGGGTTTCTTGTAGGCATTTTTGGGTTTTGCATGTGGGTGGCAGGAGATGTGATTTCACATTCTTTAAATGTCATTGGATGGGGTCAAGTGGATGCTTTGAGGAACATCGTAACAAGGGAGAAGTTCAAGTCTTGTAGAGTTTCTCTCGACATTTTGAAGAAGTGACCTTAGCATGTTGTGGGGGATATCTTTGAGCATTCTTCTTTCTGGTATGACTTTTCTTCAAGTGGGAGATTGTTGGCTATGTGTGAAGCAAGGTCTTTAATGATTGGAGTTATGGGTGAACCCCAATCTTAATAGTCACTGTTGTAGTTAGTCCTTTTGACTTGTAACACTTGCCTATTGTAGATTCTTCTTTGTGTAACAACTCTTGTAACAGGTGTTGGTCTTTTCATCTCCCTTCTTTCTAATTGAGACTGTATTAAACAACATTCACACAACCATAAGATTATGGCATGGTAGGATTGTAAATGTGTACTGAGATAATAAAATCAGAGAATCCCTGTCGATAGTGGATGTAGCCTATTAAGGTGAACCACTGTAAATTTTTTGTGTTCTATGTTCTATTTATGTTTCTCTTTTAGTTTTGTCTCTATTTGTATTTTTCAGTTCAAATTTTACAATAAACGTGTGTACAAAAAGTAGGAAAAGATTTAGGCCTCTCAATTGATTCCACTTTCTTTTACACAAGTGTAGAGCATTAGCTAGACGTGCATTCTTTCCTCCTTTTTTCCAACCTACTCTGATTATCTCAGGAATATGCAGCCATTTCATTTTGAAACAACTTAGAACTGATGCTTACATTTAATGTGTAGGCCATCTAAAATGTGATACATGTTAGAAAACTTAAACAAATCAAACATCATTAAAAGTTTGATTAGGTTGTCTAATTTAATAGTTAAGTAGAAAGCTTTCTAAAGAAGAGGATTTATATATTACTTGCTCTTGTGTTTTTTTTAAACTTAATAGAACAAGTTATACATCAAATGATGGGGTACAACATTGAAATATCAGAATTCAATTGTTATGCTATTAAGAAAATGATGTTTGTGCAATAAAGGTCTAAAAGAAGAATGGATAGCTTCAAAGAAACTATGCATCCACTTATAGGAATCTAAATGCAACTAAAAAAATTCATAGTCAATAAGAAGGATTTCAATCTCATTTAATGTTCTAGATTGCTTGAACACAAATAATCCAAAATGGGAATTAAAAAATTCCTACTTCAGTTTCATGTTTTGAACACAAACATTGAAAATGTCAATTCGAGGATTGACAATCCCATGTCGAGTCTAATTCTAGCAAACAAATGGGCCCTTAGTCTAGAGTAAAAATTTCTAGGTACAATTCCAAGTTTTAAATTATTATAACGATCAAATAATTAAATTTTAGTAATATAAAGGATGAGTTATACTATTTAAATTTTATATATCAATTTAATTCATACTCCATTTTAAAATATGAATTAATAATTATAGTAAATTTATATTTATATTTAATAATATTTATTATAAAATGTAATATATAATGGGTATGTGTAGGATCATGGTATGCCAGAAAGTGGTGATGTGAAAAAGAAGTCCTGATTAATACACTCTTTGAAAAATAACTATAACTTTCAAACAATATAACATTTTTGAAATTTGAAATATACATCACATTCTATGCTTCACCTAGTACAATAATAATAAACAATTCTTTCAATTTGATGAAGTTTAGACTAAGTTAAGGTGGTCAAGCATGAGAGTTTTTATATTCAAGAAAATTTGTAGCAAAAAAATCATAATTAATTATTTACTTGGAAAAAAATTACAAAAAAATATACATCACATCTGGGCATTAGTCTACTACTTTTATCTAGAATCTTATAAAAAAATATTGTCATTTGATTTTGTTTAATGTGGTCAGAGATACACCTACTTGTTATCTTTCTAGTCCTGATCGATAGACTTATTAAAAAATGGCTATAAATTTTAAACTATATAACATTTTTTAAATCCAAAACATGTGTCACATTCTACATTTTTCATACTACAAGAAAAATAACTTTTTTTTTCAATTTTATAAAGTTTAGACTAAGTTAATGTGGTCAGACATGAGAGTTTTTATATTCTAGAAAAGTTGTAGAAGAAAAATCATAATTAATTAGTTACTTGGAAAAAAATTACAAAAAAATATGTGTCACATCTTGACATGCGTCTACCACTTATATCTAGAATATATTTTAAAAAATTTATCATTTGATTGTGTTTAAGGTGGTCAGACATACACCTACTTATTATTTTTTTCTTGAAAATTTCATACTACTACATTGAAATTTAAAAATTTCAACATATAGAATAATTGTTTTTCAACAAAAGCCTAGTATCTTAGAAACTAAATTCAATTTTTTATAGATTCTCTTCTAACATATTTTTGATATAATATTTATAAATTGTTCAAATTTTTATGTCAACTTCCGTAAACCTGATTTTCTGAATTTTCATTGCCACTTAAGGGCCTAGTTTGGCATACCATGATCCTACGCATACCCTAATAATAAATATAGTTTAGTATTGTATAGTATATAATAATTAAAAATGACTTTACTTTATCTAATCTTTAAACGTGCTTTCAAACTCAAATATATACATACATACATATACATATAAATGTATATATATGTAGATGTATGTAGATGTGTGTGTGTGTGTGTGTGTGTGTGTGTGTATAGACATACACACACACACACACACACATCTACATACATCTACATATATATATATATATATATATATATATATATATATATATATATATATATATATATATATATATATATATATATATATATATATATATATATATATATATATATATATATATATATATATATATATATATATATATATATATATATATATATATATATATATATATATATATATATATATATATATATATATATTTATATGTATATGTATGTATGTATGTATATATTTGATTTTGAAAGAACGTTTAAAGATTAGATAAAGTAAAGTCATTTTTAATTATATCTATGTGTGTGTGTGTGTGTGTGTGTGTGTGTGTGTGTGAAAAAGGCAAGATATTTTATCTAGGTTAGGATTGATGAAAAAAGACATCTCGAGAAGGATTACTCTTGGTGTAATATAGTAATCCTTCTCAAGATGTCTATTTTCATCAATCCCAACCCACACAAAAAATCTGGCCTCTTGCCTTTTGTATATATATACATATACATATAAGCTAGCAGCAGTTGCATCGCAACATGAAAGACATTTTTTTATTTTTTATTCTGTTAAGATTAGTGTTAAATTATTATTTATGAATGCCTTCTAACTTTTGGTTCTATTTAATCTATTGTCTTGTTTATTATTCTACTTTTATGTCATTAGCTCTTTCTAGTTTTTATCTATTCACATGGTTTGCTCTTGCTCTAGTTTGGTTAATGGTTGTGCACCCTTCTCATTTGGTGGGTATTAGTTCTATGATTGGCAGTTGAATTCTAGGAATGCTCATTTTTGGGTCATATCAATGATGAAATGATTGCCATGATTTTTTTTTGTGACCATCTCCAAATTTGCAGAGACATCAAAAGGGTAATCAAATTTCATATTTCGTGTCCTATGGGTAAGCGTATTATTTTCCCCTCTCATTTTCTCTTCATTTTCTTATCTAATGCCTTGGATTTTCTTCAATCCCCTTTTCTATTGGATTCACTTGTTAGTAGATATGTTAAATCTGAGTTTCTTAGAGATAATAGGCTCCGTAGGGCAATCCAAAAATATGAGTTATGTTGGGGGGGGGGGGGAGGGTGGGTTCTACTCTTGTTGGAGGTTTCTTTAATCATCATGCTATATTAAACAATCATGGAACTTACATTATTTAGGAGAATATCAAAAAGGGTCTTGAAGGAAAATCTTTCCCTTTGATCAAATTTGCATTGCATCAATTCAGAAGTTATGTGGGGAAGGATTGTGTAAATCCTGTTCATTTGGTTGTCTATTCCCTTTTGGATATTTTGGAAAATGATCTTGCGCATAGTTCTTTGAACATGGATATTTTGAAACTGTCACTATTTTCTCCTCCTCTTCTAGTCCATATCCATGTTCTTAATATTTCCATCTATGAGGACTCTTTTGACAGTTTGAAGTTTTAGCTTGGTTTGGTTGGTACTCTATCAATGGATCTGGTCTAGAATAGTCTTTTTATCATTCCCTATTGTAGGATTTTGAGTTTTTTGTATGTTTGGCCTAATTTTTGTATTGCAGGTAGTTGAGTATGTATGTTCAATGTACCTTATGGTTTCTCCCACTGTGAATTCTCCACCTTCATACCCACTTCTTGTTTCTCCTCTTGGCACTATATTTAATGATATTAGTGGTTCTATTTGAGCTGGACTATTTGTTAGACCCTTTGGTTTGGAGGATTTTTTTTGTAATAGGGCTTCCTCTTGAGTAAACTATTATGTTTCAATTTTCCTTCTACAACCTTTTCTCTTTCTTTGTAACATCGACGAAATATATAATTAGTCATTTTTCTAGGGTGGGATTAGATGTCAGGTTTTCTTGGACTTTCTTTTTTAAGTTCTAAATTTGTAAATTTATCCTAGATATTATTTCTCAAACTGTATGGTCCTTTTTGGGTGGGTTTTTCCTTTATATTCAGCTTTGGCTAGCTGGGGAGCTTCTCCACTTATTCTTCTATTTGGATATGGGGTTGTGAATGAAATTTTTCTTCTTGGCTCTTTTCTTCGAGAGATTCTTTTGAGCCAGTGTAAATCTTTTATTATATTAATATAAATATATTAAGTGGCTTTTCCACTGTGTTGAAAAAATAAAATTATAATTTAATTTTTATTTTACGTGTTGGTAATTATTTTTACATAGATGGCCTAACTTGAAGAGATTTTATGATTTTTAATTTTGTTAAGGATATTATTACAGTTATGGTTAGGGATAGGATGTTATGTTTATAGTTAGGATTAGTATCTATATGCTAAATATATATCTACTCCTAGAAATGAAATATTAACTATACTTAGCTACTAGATCAATTAAAAGCATCTCAATGAAGATTACAAGGACTTATATGAAACCAAAACAAAGAAGCTTTTACCTCCACTTACTTATGTAGCTTGTCTCCATTGTCCTCTTAACCTTGATTTCTTGGATGTGGTGAGATCTCATATTTCCAAATGATGTTCCTTTGCCCAAGATGTTTCCAAAGTGTGGATATTTGATGATGTTTATGAAAAACTAGCTTAAACCTAGATTTATGCAACTATGGTGGATGAAATGCTATGAAAATGGCGTACAATAATGCCTGGATGGCTTGATTACTTGAATAATTGAATGCTTGATTGCTTGAATGTTTGAAAATGACTATTTTTATTAGGATATCAAAGGAAGAGGAATGCTCCTTTTATAGGGTTTTGGAGGACTCAAGTCTCGGTGGCAAGATCCTAGGGTGGAGATTGAAAGGTGGAGGATCCTAGGGTTGAAATTAACTTGGTTGAAGGGGTTGAGAGAAAATGGGATGTAGTTGGAATGTTAGAGGAGGAATAGGATGGATGTTCATCATACATTGACAATGAAGAGTGGAAGGTGGAAGGGAAAGACACATGTCATGTGTCTCACAAACCATGGAGAAGAAGGGGAAAAGACATTTTCTCCATAAGGACTCTTGGTACAAGTGTCCCATAAGTCATCTTTGACTGGGTGGCTTGAGAAGCTACTTAGGAATAGGGAATGTGTTTTGACCAATTGTAGGAGAAGACATGTGGTCATGAGACCACATCTTATGATGCCACATAGCCCTTAAGAATATGACATGTGTTTGTAAAATTAAATGACTTATTAATAATTAATAAAAATTAATTATTTTAGCCAAGGTGATGTGACAGGTGACTAGATCTATGAGATGAACTAGGGGACTTAGTCATATAGTGATTGTGTAAATGATTAATTTAAATCACTTTAATAAGACTAATTTAGAAGGCTTATAATAAGAAGTATAGGATACAGTGAATATATTAAATAAATTGAATAATTTATTTAATAATAAAGGAAATAAATATTAATTAAATAATAAAAATTTAATTAATTCAATAAGCCAATATTAATGAAATAATAAATATTTAGTGAATTTATCAAGCCATTTTTAGGTGTATATATTTTGCCCCTCTTTGAAATAATGTGTTGTTCGCATTATTTCAAACAAAAATTGAGCATTTTCCCCTGCCCCAAACGATGTCCCAGATGAAAGCGACCCATGCATGCCCCCTCAAGAGATTGATTGACAAATTTTATTGTGATTTTTATTGTTATTATTATTTTTCAAATTTTAGTTGATGATCAATCTCACAAAAAGAATTAGAAGAAACAAGTGTGAAAATGGAGTGACAGAAAGATTTCGATAGAAAGGGTCCACACACAAAACAAAATGGTTCCACGAGCTATATATAGGATAAAAGGGTCCATTAGGTGATCATTGTTACATGTGGCATTGAGAGATTGGAGCTTGTGGAGAGAAGAGAGAAGAGTTGATCAAGATGCCAGTCCTACTTCTAGACTACCATTTCGAGTGCGTTAGATGATTCCAAAGACCACCTGACTAAGGAGAGTTGGTAGGTGATATGATCCTCTTTGTGATTTTGATGTTTTTTTTCTTGATTAGATTACAATTCAGCATGTTTTAGGTTAGATTCAACCTAGGATTAGGTTAGAAATTTTTTTTTTCTGGGGTGGAAAATAAATGTGTAGTTATGGCTCATGTGTGCATAGTAACATGCCACATTTGTGTAGCAACCTCATAGTTTTGTGCATACATTCAAAACACCTGCACATGAATTTTAGAAAATGTAAGGGTTACATAATTATTAAATAAAAGTGTGCATTCATAGTTATGCACATTTTTCTTAATTGGTTGCGCATTGGTTTACAGTGCTTGCGCATATGTGAAGGGTTATTACGCAAGCATTTTTCTATGTTGCACATTTGTTTTAGGAAATAGAAATTAGCATAATGATGAGGTCAACTAGGTCAAACTAGATATTGATAGGCTGATATGATCTGTCGGCTATTGCGTTTAGATCAATTTTGGTCAAGGTAGGCAACATCGTAGCATGTCGATAGGTAACCTTTCTGATTAGATAATTTATATAATTATCCTTTTGGACATGTGATAAACATATTTTTGATTGATAGAATAGGATAGATAGATAGATGAGTCTTGTTCAAAACTTCATAGTTTTATTTGTGTTTGATTGTGATAGGACATTATCGATATGTAATACCTCTCCTATAGTGATACTATGATTTGACTCTTTTCTATTATGATGGTTAGAACTATGCACTCATGTTTATGTTTCATAGAGGATTATATGTTCATCAGATGATATTTATATGCTTAGTTATAGTTACATTGATTATATGTTTAGTTTTACATGTTTTATCTAATGATTTGTATACTAACCCTTATCTCAATTGGTTAATGGATACATGTGTCTGATGTGTTCTCATGACTCGGGATGAAGTCGTAGTTACTCACTCAGTGAGGTCCACACGATGTATCAATCCTACTCATATGCTTGCATATATCTGAGTTGTATATCTATATGTATATGTATCTCTTCTTGGTGATGCAGGATTTGTAGGTACTGGGTATCATCTCCACCTGGCTCCACAGGTCTGAGCGATCCCTTAAATCCTCGATCGTTGTTGTTGTCAGGGAGATATCACCAAGATTCACAAAAGAAAAACCTTTATCCTTGATCATCCACCGTAGGTGGGAAGTGCCGGATCAGTTCCTGGTAGGGAGGTATTATGTGATTTATCAGTTATTAGGGTTTGGATCTTGTGCTTGCTGTTAGGGTATGCGCAACTTTGTCAGTAGGTTGTCTATGTGAATCCTTGTTGGTCGATTTCTATTTCAGTGACTTATCTCTATTTAGATTATCATGTTAGTATTAAGATCAAGCTGCTATTTGTACCTTGCATCAGCTGGCTATATAGTTATAAAATGATAAGTAATGCGAATAATAAGTTATTTATACTATATGTGTCATAAACATATGGGTGCACACATATGCTTATAAACACATATATGTATATATCCTTATAAGTATAAATAAATATATAATTTATATAAACAGGATTAGAAAAATAGCACTAGCTTTATAATTAAAAGTAAATTAAGATATACATAAAAAGAAATTTCAATTTGAACCAAATTGTAAATAAAAATAAAAATAAATTGTCTTCGGTAATAAAACTAACTAGCTAGGAGGGAGTTGAACTCAAGACCTCCTAGAAGTTGGGGCTAGTTAGTTACCAATTGTGCTATGTGAATTCCTTGTGAGGTAATTAATTAAATTTGTTATTAAACCTTGTTTTGGATAATATTTTTAATTAAAAATTAATAAAAATTTATTAAGGTGTACGGGGAATGTAGTTGGAGAAGTTGGAGAAGTTTCTCCCGTAGCGAAACTCCTCCAACTACCATGTTGGATATAAAAATCAAATAGAAGACTATAGTCGGGGAGGATAGCAGAAGAACTTTTGGATGAAGAAGGAGGAAACAGGGGACTGGGAGAGGCTTCGGATTTCTTCAACCAGATCTTCAGAGTATCAGGTTGGAATTTTCCCAAAGGTCCCTTATGATATGAAAGATATTTTCTCCTTTATAATGTTTGTATCGTCTGTGTGAATTTCATTTTTTTGTTATATGCTGTAGGTATCAGATTTTTATAGCACAGAATGAAATAAATAGATTCATTACTATAGTCTAAAATTTATATATTTTGTATAAATTATTGATTTACTGGATGAAACGTAAATTGTTAGAAGGTGAAACCATAATAGAATTTTGTATTAAAATAGTAAAACCAATTTACTTCCTTACTTTTATTATTTCATATATGTTAATTAAAAAATATAATATAATTCAAAATTTACTTTATAAATTTTTAATTTATAAAATAAATTTTAGAAAATGAAAATCTGTTTAAAGAAATGATAAAGTAAATAATATCAAAAATATATATATATATTATATTATATATATAATATATATAATATTATATATATAATATAATATGTGTACATATTTATTTGATCTTTTAAAAAGTTTTGTTATTTCAAAACAATATATATTATATTATATATATAATATTTATGATATTATATATATAATATTTTAAGGTTTCGTATCATGTAATAGTTTCAAAAAAAATTATATTTTTATAACGAACTTAGTTTTCAAAAAAAATAAATATAAAATAAAATGCTTTTTTTAGCTCGTGGGGCCGTGCGGTACCGAAGGTACCGTCGGCAGTGGAAACACTGCTGGCGGCACCTTAGGTACCGACCGGTAGTGTGACCGCTGCCGGCGGCACCACCGCTGAGGCCGCCGAAAACCCCAAACGAAAATTGTGTTTTGTTTTTTTTTTCATTATTTCGGTGGCATTAAAATATGTAACTTGGCATTTGTCAGTACTATATTATATGTATAGTATATGCAATACTATATATATAATATATAATATATACTTTGTGATGTTTATTAATTTAAAGTTTAATATTATATTATATATATAATATATGAAATATTATATATATAATACAATATATGCCCAGTTATGGGTTATAATTATTGTTTAATTCAAAATTGAGTATTATATTGTATATATAATATACGAAGTATTATATATATAATATAATAGATGTGCTTTTAAAACATAATTATTGTTTAATTCAAAATTGAGTATTATGTTATATATATAATATATGAAGTATTATATATATAACATAATAGATGTGCTTTTAAGACTATGGGTTATAATTGGGTATATTATATTATATATATATTTATAATATTATATATATATATATATAATATAATATACGGTTTTGTGATTACAAATCATCTCTAAGGCACATGTAATTCAATCAGTAAAGTATACAATATTTTATGTATGTTGCAATCGAGAAGAAGTAAAATTTTGGAATTAGAGATGTCTTTTTCGGAGAATTAAGTTATATGTCTTTTTGCAAATTAGTAGTGAAAACTCTTTTCATACTTTGATAAATGTTGGGATGGGGATTAGAAAATTGAAACAAACCCTTTTCCTCCTAACTTGTCAGCAATCAAACCTGTCAAACTTTGTGATCTCCTACGCGTCCTAGGTAGGTCTGTTATATTGAAAATGTTGAACATGTTAGTGGTTTGCTAGGAAAACCTAACGGGAATAGGTTAGGGTTAGGAATCCTAGGAACCCCTAAGTGAGTGGCTCTTAGTGCGGGGCCGGGGCCCTAAAGTGGCTAGACCAGGATAACCGACTGATGAGTTAATTAACTAAGTGATAACCTAAATAAAACTTAAGGGATGGGTTTAAAACATTAAAAAAGACTAAATTGTGCCTCGCCCATGCCAGTAGCGCTAGGATAGGCTATGGATGGGAGTGGGAGAAGGTACCTATGCGTAGGTACGATCGAATGGTGCTTGTCTGTACGAAAGGCATTCGATTCCGCATGTGCCTACTTGGGGGCTGGGGCCCAGTGTCGCTAGTACCAAGACAACCCAAGGGGTGAGGGCTATGTGATGACACTCACTTAGGTTGTTGCTTAGGATTTTCTACCCAAACCTTAGAACCCTTGTGAAGTGAATCTCATTTGTGGAATTGTTATTCAACCCTTTGTAAAAACCTAGTAAGTTACTTCTTTGTGGGCTTGGTGTTTATCTCCTAGCACGGGGGGTGAAACTTTACCAGTTTCACATGGTTGGGTGGAAAATATTTCTATCGAGGTATCTTGTGCAGATGTAAACAACTGAAGATTCATATTTGTCTAAGCACCTGTTGAAGAATGAAGACCTGTACTTATTCATGTTGTTGTAAACTTATGTATTCTCCTATGAGGAGTTTAAATGTAATGTAATTTTCAAATGATGTAATAATGGGTAGACATAGCAAAAGGGTTATATGGGATGTTTATTTAATGTATCTTGGAAAGATGTAATCTTGTTATGTATCAAGTTATGTAAAATGTTGATGAATCATTTGTTGTACTATTGCAATATGTTAGTTAGAGGAAATGGAATTTGTATGGTTAGTAAATGTTGTTAATAGTTTATCAGTTTTTAATAATTTATACATTTACATTTAAGGGAACCTTGGAAAGAAGTTAGAATATGTTTTGTTTATTTGCAAACTTTAAAAGTTCAAAATTTTTCATAAAACTCTACTTAGGTTTTCTTTTACAAAGTAAACATTTGTGCATTTCCCTGGTTCCCTTGCGGGGCATGACACGATATCCTAATTTCACGAGAGAGATATCCTATCACATAGAATCTGAGGCTGATTTTGTCTGAGACAGATAGACTATTGATAGGGGCCACAAGTTTATATCATATTATTCTATATGCCTCAGAGTTGGGACAATCTTGGGATCCTAATAGCGTTAGCAGAGTGGTGGCACTTAGAGATGAGAAGCTTCCATCTCCCTATAGGGGAGATGACAATGACACTAGAGGATTATATTTGATGCAAGAGCATTTTGGGTCCTTGGAAATCCTGTGTCACCAAAAACATTTTGAAGTTTTTCTATGTTGCTCAGTTCGTGGTTTAACCAAGTTGTTTGTAGTTGGTCAATTTTTGTTGGCTACGGAGTGTGGTCAGTTATCTCCAAGGTAGTAGGTTGTTTCACTGGCGCTCAGCATTGCTTGTCTTCTACTCAGTTATCCTTTCTTACCAATGGGTTTAGTTTTAGTTTCTATTGTGGCTGACTTGTTCATATATATTTGATCATGGATTTAATGTTGGAATCAATCATTGGGAAGTGTGCAATCCAAGATCTAACCATTTCTCCTATTGATTATGGATCTGAAGGTCAGCTCAGTTTGGTAGCCTCTTGTATAAATGTAGTTGTTTGGTTGTAGTTTAGGGAGGAGTTTTAGTAGAAGATAGTATACATTAGAATTGAGCTTTTTGATAGATCCTTACATGTTTGAGGACTTTTGTAATTCATTGTAATATCGGGCCATAACTAGGAGAGCCTTATAGCCCAGCATGTATAATTCTATTTGATGAAAGTTAATGAAAGGTTTTGGCATTCTCTCTCTCACTATTGTTGTTGTTTGCTTCCATGTGTTTGAGCAGGCTAGGATCATTAGGGTGTGCCATCCTTTGACCCCTCTTGACCCTTTCTTTGCATCAGGTGGTATTAGAGCGAGGTGAAATCTTGATCTAGGTCTATGGATCTAGGTTTGTAGGTTCCTCTTGAAGCCCTAGTTGATTGTTGTGGGGTAGTAGATTGTGATTTGACCTGCAATTGTAGATGGTTGTCAAGATGGCTCATGGGAGGCATGATACAGATCCAGGATTAGCAAATATGCTAAGGAATATTGCTGCTAGGTTAGAAGCCATTGAAACAACCTAGAGAAGAGGCAGACATCTTGAAGATGTTAGTGATGATGGAGTTGAAGAAGAATAGGCAAATGTAGAACCTGCACTAGTTATGGACCAAGGTGAAGAAATATTTTTGAAGGATTTGACAAGTTTGTAGTCTACACCACATTTCAATCATCCCGAGTATGGTGGAAAATTAGATTCTGATGAATTGGTGGATTGGATCACCGAGATGGAAAAGTATTTTGAATATGAAAACATCCTTGAAGACAATAAAGTGAAGATTGCAAGCACAAAATTGAAGATCCATGCATCCTAATCATGGGAACACTTACAACTGGATAGGAAAAGGAAAGGCAAAGACAAAATCAAGGTTTGGAACAAGACGGTGAATAAATTGAAATGAAATTTTTACTCTGTGATTATCAGATTAACCTAGTTCGGTGAATATAAAGTCTAAGCCAAAAAGATAGCTCGGTAAAAGAATATATTGAGGAATTCTATAGATTGGATATCAGATTTGGACATGATGAAGATGATGTGGAAAGGATTGATAGATACCTAAATGGTTTCAGAGTTTGCATCCAAGAATAAATTAGTATGGTCAAGTTGGAGAATAATTAAGAGGCTTATCAATTTGCATTGAAAGCTAAGGAGAAATTGAACAAGAGACATGAGAAAAGACAAAGAGGAAGAAGTGGTAGATTCCCTAGAGGAAGAGGTAGATCTAAAACTGAAAAGACAAATCTAGAGAAAGGCAAGACTGAGTGGAAAGGTGAAGGTTCATCTAGAGGTAGAGGCAGTAACTACCGAGGTGGCTATAGTAGAGCAATTTTCCAAGGAACTTGTTACAATTGTGGAGAAGAAGGACATAGGTCATTTGAATGTACACAAGTAATTAAGAAGGCTGGTAGTAGTAGAAATGCTTTAATGAAAGAAGAGTCACTGAATGAACTTGAGAAAGAAAATAACTTGATGTTAAGGAGATCACTGTGGAATGAAAGTAAAAAGGAAGATCTAGTAAGGAAAAGTTTGTTCAAGACCAGATGTAGAGTTTTTGATAAAGTTTGGAAGGTAATCATTAATAGTGGTAGCTTGGAGAATCTGACATCTGAGGAGATGGTCAAAATATTATAGTTGAGAAGGTTGGTACATCCAAATCCCTATCAGATTTCATGGATCAAAGATGAGCATACAGTCCTAGTAAGTGAACAATGTTATGTGAATTTGAAGATTGGAAAATACTATGATAAGGCATTGTGTGATATCATGGCTATGGATTGTTGTCACATTTTGTTGGGTAGACCTTGGAAATATGATAGACATGCTATATATGATGGGAGATTGCATAAATATACTATTTTGGTTGATGGAAAGAAACAAATCTTGTTGCAATTGAAGCAATTGTTGTATTGTGATTGATGTCAAATCTTAACAGGTAAAACTATTGCTACTTAGGAAAGTACTATAGCTATTTGATTATTATGAAGGGGATAGGCAAGGCTGGTAACAATAGCACCAAAGGAAAGGCTGAGTTATCTTGATATTTCAATGAGTACTTAATTATGTGGCACAATGATAATATAATGTATTGTTTATCTAAGTATGATTGAAGACTAAACTGGTAGGCTTAACTGAGCAAAAGTGAAGAAATCTAGTTTAAGCTGAGTGTTGTTAGTGTTGACCAAGCTAGTGCATGTCAAGTAAATTCAGTGTTGACCGAACACCAATTAATTGTCAAGGAAGACAGTATTAGTTGAGGAAATAGTTTTTGAGGTGACCAAACTTTCTAATGAAGACTAAAAAGTTGAACACTGTACTGACTAAGCATCAGTATTTTACATTTGAGGGAGAATTCAGATTTCCAGCCAACATCCTTGAATTCTTCGATTATGTAAAACTTGTTAAATTTGTTTATTGATTGTACAAAAGTATTTAATGCACTGTAAAACATTTTACTATAAATCTATTAAGAGATTCAAGATATTTCTAGAAGGATAGCTGAAGAACATAAAGTAGGAAGGATTTGATGAATCTGACCTAACCCTAAGATCTACGAAGAAGATTAAGCAGCAAAAGATGTATTAACCTAATTGAAGAAGTATTAAGGAAACCTAAGCATGAGGTTGTAAAGACAGAGGATGTTGCAAGTGTTGTTGATGTTATTGACTATACAAGCAGAGAAGGATGAAGGAGAAGTGTTGTGATTTCTTGAAGATAGTTTTGAGAAGATCAGTGATGGTGATGTTAAAGGTTCATAGTCAGTAAGCTAGCATATGTGTACAGAATTGGATCTGATATTTTCAAAGTGAGTTGTATGTTTTTTAGATCAATACTACTACTACTTTCTAACCATTGTATTAGTCAAAATCCTTTGAATAGAGGTTGACCTAACAGTCATATGTATAAATCCTTTGAACAAGGTTGCATTCTAATGGAGTGTATGTAAGTCCTATAAGAAGGCACACTTTTAACAAAGTGGTTTAAATCCTTTAACCGGGTCACACTTAATGTGTCTCTAACCTTTGACAGGGTCGGCTTTTCACTAAGCTCACTTTAGAAGAGTGAACATAATAGTAACATGTTATGAAGTGGTTTTTCTTGAATTGGATTTTCACTATAAATCCTAGTGTTGATTACTTGTGTGAATGTTTTGGTTTGAACATTTCTATGTTTTACAAGTTAGATACTCTTGGATAAGTGGACTGCACTGTTATATGTTTCTATTATGAAATCAGTAATGACCAAGTAACTGTTGGTTATTAGATCTGATTTCTTGAAGAGTTTTAAAGTTTGTTTTATACATCTAGACTTGAGATCAATTGATTAACCCCCACCTATGTCTCTGTTGTTCTAAATCATATTAAAAATTTGTATTAGAGCTATTAGTGCTTACACAAAACAAGTTTTAAGGTACTTGAAGTAAATGATCAGGATGTATAAGAAAGAGGTACCAAAGATGAATAAGGAGAACTTCCCTACATGGTAAAGCTTGATGAAGCTGCATCTGGCTAGTATTGGTGATTCTACAAATTATTACATTGAGCATGACTATGTCACACCTATTGCACCTCTAACTATCGAGGAAATGAAAGCTCAGCAAGAGCACAACCAAGCAATGTTGGAGATTACGTCCACCCTATGTTATCTAGAATTTGAAGACATCAAAGCCTGTAGTAAAGTAAAGAAAATGTGGGACACCCTTGCAAACATTTATGGCGGTGACATAAATCTATTGAGAGCAAAAGTTGAGTCTAAGAGGTAAATTTGATGAAATGAGAATGCAAGAAGGTGAGAATATTGCACAATATTGTGGTAGAATAAAAGAAGTTGTAAATTCTATTAGAGGAGCAAATGGAACTATTGATGATGAAACTATAATTAGAAAAGTATTGAAAAATCTGCGATCTATATATTCTATCAAAATTTCAGTAATTCAAGAATCTAGATGTAAGCCTAACAATACTCTTACTTTGCAAAGTTTGGTTGGTAATCTTATTTCTTTTGAAATTTCTAAGTATGATAATTTCACTGTTGGTAATGTTGAATCTTCTTTTAAGTCACAAATAGTTTCGAGTAAGGCAAAGAAGGAAAAAGAAAGATGCATCACTGAAAGTGAAAGTGAAAGTGACAGTGACTCATCTAATGAAGAACTTGAGGATCTAGAAGCTCTTATGGCTAGAAGACTATAAGGGGAAAAATGAAAGCACAAAGGTAAAATCCCTATTATATGTTTTGTATGTAATAAAGTTGGTCATATAGCTGCTAGATGTCCTGATAGGGCTAATAAGGATGAAGAAAGAGACAACAAGCGTAAAGACAAAAGAGAAGATAGAGGTTAATGAAGATACAAGGAATACAAAGGAAAAGGTAAGAAATCCTACTATATTGCCAAAGAAGAGACTGACACTGATAGTAATGATTTTGAAATTGAGGTTGTTTATGTTGCAATGAAAGATCAATCTAACGAGGGTGAGAAAAATGCATTGATATCTTATGTAAACAAAAATCATTAATGGATTATTGACAGTGGTTGTTCACATCATATGAATAGTGACAAGAGTAAGTTTGATACTTTAGATCATTATAAAGGTAGAAGTGTGAAATTTGGTATTGATGCACCATGTCCTATAAGAGGAAAAGGATTTATTAAGTTGATTGATAAGATCACTTGTGAAAATGCTTATTGGGTTGAGGGTCTTAACTATAATCTGTTAAGTGTTGCACAACTTAACAACACTAGCTACCGAGTGGAATTTCATCACAGAAAGGCCAAAATATTTGATGCCACTGGTGAACTAATCAAAAGTGGAGAATAGACAAGAGGTAATTTGTTCTATCTAGACCTATCTGAAGAAACATGTATGATTGTACAACTAGATGATATTTGGTTATGGCATAAGTGGATATGTCATGTGAACTTTGATAATCTAGTAGAAATTAGTAAGAAAAAGAAAGTGAGAGGTCTACCTAGATTAAAGAAACCTAAGAATGCAATGTGTAAATAATATCAGTTGGGTAAGATGACAAAATCTAGTTTCAAGAGTAAAACTTTTACTTCTAAGAATATCTTAGATTTGGTTCATACTGACCCTTATGGACCAATGGGTGTACAAAGCTATTGGGTTGCTAGATATTTTATCCTATTTGTTGATGATTATACCAAAATGATGCATCTAATGTTCTTAAAATTAAAATGTGATGCTTTTCAATTCTTTAAGTGGTATGTGGCTAAAGTTGAAAATGAGACAAGTAGAATCCTGAAGTGTCTAAGATATAACCAAGGTGGAGAATTCATATCCAATGAATTTAATCTATTTTTCAATGATAGAGGGATCAAAAGACATATTTCTACACCCAGGACTCTTCTATAGAATGGTATAGCAGAGAGAAGGAATAGGTCTATCTTGGATTGTGCAAGGACATTAATGATTGAAAAGAATGTCGCACAAAAGTATTGGAAAGAAGTTTTAAGTACAACTATTTATACTCTTAATTGAATACAGATCAAAAAAGGTACAAATCTAACACCTTATGAGTTATGGCATGGGTATGCACCTAAGGTAAAGTATTTTAGAATTTTTAGAAGTAAATGCTACATACTAAAGGACAATAGGAATGGGAAATTTGATGCTAAAAGTGACGAAGGTATATTCCTAGGCTATTCCACAGAAAGTAAAGCTTATAAGTGTTTAGACTCTAACACTAACAAAATAGTGGAAAGTGTGAATGTCAAAGTTGATGAGTATGTAGAGAGAAATGAAGTTGACAATAAAAGAGAACCAGAAGATTATAAATCTTTTGTATATATAGAGGAAGGAGAGGCAAGTGACAGACTTGTACTTGATGCTAAGTCTCGATAAGAAATGTCGAGCATCAGGAAAATAATGTTGAGAGAGAAGAATGTGCCAAGAGATAGGAAGAAGCTACCTAGTATCAGGAAGAGGTTGCCAAGCATTTAGAAGCTGAATCTAACAATCTTGTTGGTGAACCTGAAGATAAAAATGAAAGGAGTGTAGAACCTGTTCTGGCACAATATGTAAGGAGACATCACAAACTTGAATAGATAATTGGAGACAAAGATACTAGAGTTCTAACTAGAAGTAAGAAAAGAGATCCAACATGTTTACTATGTGAATTCAAGCCTAAGACAACAATGGAAGCATTAGAAAATGAAGACTGGATACAAGTAATGAATGAAGAGATAGACCAGATAGAGAAAAATGATACCTGGCCTCTGGTGCTGAGACCAAAAAATAAAAATGTCATTGGGACGAAGTGGGTATTCCAAAATAAACTAAATGATCAAGGTAAAATCACAATAAACAAAGCTAGGTTGGTATGCAAAGGCTATGGACAAGAAGAAGGAATATATTATGGGGAGACATTTGCCCCTATAGCTAGATTGGAAGGAGTTAGAACTTTACTTGCATATGCTGCCTATAAAGATTTCAAGGTATACCAAATGGATGTTAAATTTACATTTTTAAATGGTATATTAGAAGAAGAGTACATTGAATAGCTAGAAGGATTTCTTGATCCAAACAAAAGACACATGGTTTGCAAATTGAATAAAGAACTATATGGACTAAACAAAGCTCCTAGAGTATGGTATGAGAGACTGTACAACTATGTAATATAGATTAGATTCTCAAGGACAAATGAAACAAGTAATCTACACATGAAGGATGACGAAGGTAAAGGAATCTTGTTACCTAAGATCTTTGTAGATGATATTATATTTGGTGGACAAGATGCCTTGTGTAAGAAATTTTCAAATGAAATGCAAACATAATTTGAAATGAGTATGTTTGGGGAGATCAAATTTTTTGTTGGTTTACAAGTATATATTAGATGGAGAAAGGAATTTTCATCACCTAGTCTAAATATGTGCATGAGATATTGATAACCTTTGGTATGGAAGATTCAAGGCCAGTAGGTACTCCCATAGCTAGTGGAATAAAGTTGTCTAAAAATGATGATGCTGTAGAAGTAAACCAGACTTTGTATAGATCCATGATTTGAAAGCTAAAATATGTTGTACATAGCAGACCAAATATTGCTTGAGTTGTTGGGATTGTGGCAAGATTCTCTGTTAATCCTAAGGAAACACACATGATGGTGGTCAAAAGGATAATGAGATATTTTAAAGGGACTGTTGACTATGGATTGTACTACAAGAAGCATGAAAAGTTTGAACTAAGAGTGTATACTGATGCTGATTGTGCAAGAAATTTGGATGATAGAAAGAGTACTAGTGGTGGAGCTTTCTTTCTTGGATAGAGATTAGTTTCTTCGACAAGAAAGAAAAAAATTTTCATTTTCCAATCTATTGTTGAAGCCAAGTATGTGGTTGCAGCTGTGAACTATTCAAACCTGGTATGGATAATGCAATTGTTGGTAGGCATGAAAGAAGAAATCACTGAACCAGTTGTCATTTTCTATGACAATAGAAGTGCTATCAACATCTCTAAGAATCTAGTGATGCACACAAAGACCAAACACAATGCAATCAAGTATCATTACTTGAGAGAACTGGTACAAGATAAAAAGGTCCGAATAGAATATGTGAATACAAAAGAACAACTAGCAGACATATTCACTAAAGCTTTACCTAAAGAAGCTCATGAATATCTAAGAAGTCAATTACAGGTCCGTCCCCTAACTAAGGTTGGCTAGTTAAGCTATGATAATTGTATCAAATGTGCTACAAAGAGTATCTAACATGTTGATGTAGAGACAAGTCAAATTTTTGGAGTAGCCTAGAGTTGTGAAAAGTATATGAAAGCCAAGAATCAGTCATAAGAAAAGAAGACAGAGGGAGGAATACTGTTATTGAAATGAAAGGATGATATCTACATCTACATGATGTATGCTTTAGTTACTACTTTGACATTTTTGTCAAAGAGGGAGATGATCACAGATGAATACACATAATGAAGATCAAGCAAGAGGGAGAGATTCAGTGGACAGTCATACAAGCATGGCTAATAGATTTTGTATCAAAATGAAGCTAAGGATATTAGAATTATTTCTAATGGACAAATAAGTTTTGGATTGATTGGTAATTCATGTGATATTCATATAGTGTTGCCATCAATGCCAAAGAGGGAGATTGTTGGAAACTACAATTGAAGAAATTGTTGTATTGTCATTGATGTCAAACCTTAACTAGTAAGACTGTTGCTACTTAGAAAAGTACTATATGTATTTGATTGTTGTGAAGGTGATAGGAAAGGATGGTAACAATAGCACCTAAGGAAAGGTTGAGTAATCTTGATACTTTAATGGGCACTTAATTATGTGACACAATGATAAGATAATGTATTTTTTATCTAAGCATGATTGAAGACTAAACATGTAGGCTTAGCTGAGAAAAAGTGAAGAAATCTAGTTTAAGCCAAGTGTTGTTAGTGTCGACCGAGCTAGTGTATGCTGAGTAAATTCAGTGTTGGCCGAACACCAGTTAATTACCGAGTAAGATAGTATTAGCTGACGAAACAATTTTTGAGGTGACCAAGCTTTCTAATGAAGATTGAGAAGTTGAACATTGTATTGACCAAGCATCAGTATTTTACATTTGAGGGAGAATTCAGATTTCCAACTAACATCATTGAATTCTTGGAATATGTAAAACATGTTGACTTTATTATTTGATTGTACAAAAGTATATAATGTACTGTAAAACATTTTATTGTAAATCTATTAAGAGATTTGAGATATTTCTAGAAGGATAGCCAAAGAACATAAAGTATGAGGGATTCAATGAATCTGACCTAACCCTAAGATCTACAAAGGAGATTAAGTGGAAAAAGATGTGTTGACCTCATTGAAGAAGTATTAAGGAAACCTAAGCATAAGGTTGTAAAGAGAGAGGATGTTGGAAGTGTTGTTGATGTTATTGACTATACAAGCAAAGAAGGTTGAAGGAGAAGTGTTGTGATTGCTTGAAGAGAGTTCTGAGTAGATTAGTGATGGTGATGGTAAAGGTTCACAGTCAGTAAGCTAGCATATGTGTATAGAATTGGATCTAATATTTGAAAAGTGAGTTGTATATTTTTCAGATCAATACTACTGCTACTTTCTAACCATTGTATCAGCCAAAATCCTTTTAATAGAGGTTGACCTAACAGTCATATGTATAAATCCTTTGAACAAGGTTGCATTCTAATGGAGTGTATGTAAGTCCTATAACAAGGCACACTTTTAACAAAGTGGTTTAAATCCTTTAACTAGGTCACACGTGATAGTGTGTTTGTAACCTTTGATAGGGTTTGCTTTTCACTGAGCTCACTTTAGAAGAGTGAACATAATAGTAACATGTTACAAAGTGGTTTTTCCCAAATTGGGTTTCCACTATAAATCTTGGTTTGAACATTTCTATGTTTTACAAGTTAGATACTATTGGAGAAGTGGAGTACACTATTATATGTTTTCGTTATGAAATCAGTAATGATGGAGTAACTGTTGGTTATTAGATCTGATTTGTTGAAGAGGTTTAAAGTTTGTTTTATACATCTAGACTTGAGAACAACTGATTCACCCCTCCCCCTCTCTGTTGTTCTAAATCATATTAGCAAGAAGAACCTGTTAGTAATGTTTGCACATCAATGAAAGTTTTCTTGATGGAAGGAAGGAAGTTTGATAAAGATTTGAAAAGGAATGATGTATGTTTTGTTGTGATTCCTTACAAACCAATTAAGAAAACAAAGGATAGTGTTCCTAAGGAGATTGATAAGTTTCTCAATGAGTACAATGAAATCATTTTTGATAATGTACCTAATGGTTTGCCACCAAAAAGAAGCATTGATCATTATATGGATCTAATTCTTGGAGCTAGTTTACTAAATAAGGCATCTCATCGGCTAAAACCTACAAGGAATTAGGAATTGAACCCGTAGATTCAAGAATTGCTAGAGAAAGGTTTGATCAGAGAAAGTCTGAGTCCTTGTGCACTACCTACTATATTGGCACCTAAGAAGAATGGAGAATGTGTACTGATTCTAGAGAAATCAATAAGATTACAGTGAAGTATAGGTTTCCTATACCAAGAATGGATGATATAATGGATAGATTGATTGGAGCAAATTATTTCACCAAAATTGATTTGAAAAATGGATATCATTAGATCAATTATGAATCGTTCAAACCTGGTATGGATAAAGCAATTGTTGGTAGGTATGAAAGAAGAAATCAATGAACCAGTTGTCATTTTCTATGACAACACAAGTGCTATCAACATCTCTAAGAATCTAGTGATGCACACAAAGACCAAACACATTGCAATCAAGTATCATTACTTGAGAGAACTGGTACAAGATAAAGAGGTCTGAATGGAATATGTGAATACAAAAGAACAACTAATAGACATATTCCCTAAAGGTTTACCTAAAGAAGCTCATGAATATCTAATAAGTCAATTAGGGGTCCTTCCCCTAACTAAGGCTGACTAGTTAAGCTAGGAGCACTGCATCAAATGTGTTGAAAAGAGTATCTAACATGTTGATGTAGAGACAAGTCACACATTAGGAGTAGCCTAGAGTTATGAAAAGTATAGAAAAGCCAATAATTAGTCATAAGAAAAGATGACATAGGAAGGAATACTATTACTAAAATGAGAGGATGATATCTACATCTACAGGATGTATGTTTTAGTTTCTGCTTTGGCATTTTTGTCAAAGAGGGAGATGATCATGGATGAACACATAGAATGAAGACCAAGCAAGAGGGAGAGATTCAGTGGATGGTCATATAAGCATGGCTAATAGATTATGTATAAGAATGAAGTTAAGGTTATTATAAATATTTATGATGCATAGATAAGTTTTGGATTGGCTAGTAATTCATGTGATATTCATATGGTGTTGCCATCAATGCCAAAGAGGGAGATTGTTGGAAATTGCAATTGAAGCAATTGTTGTATTATCATTGATGTCAAACCTTAACTGGTAAGACTGTTGCTAATAGGAAAGTACTATATCTATTTGATTTTTGTGAAGGGGATAGGCAAGTCTAGTAACAATAGCACCTAAGGAAAGGTTGAGTTATCTTGATATTTCAATGAGTACTTAATTATGTGGCACAATGATAAGATAATGTATTGTTTATCTAAGCATGATTGAAGACCAAACTAGTAGGCTTAATCGAGAAAAAGTAAAGAAATCTAGTTTAAGCCGAGTGTTATTAGTGTCGACCGAGCTAGTGTATGCCGAGTAAATTCAATGTTGACCGAACACAAGTTAATTGCTGAGGAAGATAGTATTAGCTGAGGAAACAATTTTTTCAGGTGACCAAGCTTTCTAATGAAGACAAAGAAGTTGAACACTATATTGAATGAGCATCAGTATTTTACATTTGAGAGAGAATTCAAATTTCTAGCTGACATCATTGAATTCTTGGATTATGTAAAACGTGTTGACTTTATTTATTGATTGTACAAAAGTATTTAATGTACTAAAAACAATTTATTCTAAATCTATTAAGAGATTCAAGATATTTGTAGAAGGATAGAAAAAGAACATAAAGTAGGAAGGATTCAATGAATCTGACCTAACCCTAAGATCTGTGAAGGAGAATAAGCAACAAAAGATGTATTGACCTAATTGAAGAAGTATTAAGGAAACCTAAGCATGAGGTTGTAAAGAGAGAGGATGATGGAAGTGTTGTTGATGTTATTGACTGTACAAGAAGAGAAGGCTAAAGGAGAAGTGTTGTGATTTCTTCAAGAGAGTTCCAAGCATATCAATGATGGTGATGGTAAAGGTTTATAGTTAGTAAGCCAACATATCTGTATGGAATTGGATCTAATATTTGCAAAGTGAGTTGTATGTTTTTCAGATCAATACTATTGCTACTTTCTAACCATTGTATCAGTCAAAATCCTTTTAATAGAGGTTGACCTAATAGTCATATGTATAAATCATTTAAAGAAGGTTCTATTCTAATAGAGTGTATGTAAGTCCTATAACAAGGTGCACTTTTAACATAGTGGTTTAAATCCTTTAACCGAGTCACACGTGATAGTGTGTTTGTAACCTTTGACAGGGTTGGCTTTTCATTGAGCTCACTTTAGAAGAGTGAACATAATAGTAACATGTTACAAAGTGGTTTTTCCTGAATTGAGTTTCCATTATAAATCCTGGTGTTGATTACTTGTGTGAATGTTCTGGTTTGAACATTTTTGTGTTAAACAAGTTAGATACTATTGGATAAGTGGACTAGAGTATTATATGTTTCTGTTATGAAATCAGTAATGACTGAGTAACTATTGGTTATTAGCTCTGATTTGTTGAAGATTTTTAAAGTTTGTTTTATATATTTGGACCTGAGAACAACTGATTCACCCCCCCTCTGTGTTCTAAATCATATTAATAGGAAGAACCTGTTAGTAATGTTTGCACATTAGTGATAGTTTTCTTGATGGAAGGAAGGAAGTTTGTTAAAGATTTGAAAAGGAATGATGTATATTTTTTTGTGATTCCTAACAAACCGAGTAAGAAAATAGAGGATAGTGTTCCTGAGGAGATTGATAAGTTACTCACCGAGTATAGTGAAATCATTTATGATAATGTACCTAATGGTTTGCCACCAAAAAGAAGCATTAATTATTGTATGGATCTAATTCCTAGAGCTAGTTTATCGAATAAGGCACCTCATCAACTAACGCCTACCAAGAATCAAGAATTGAACCGACAGATTCAAGAATTGCTGGAGAAAGGTTTGATCAGATAAAGTATCAGTCCTTTTGTAGTACCTACTATATTGGTAGCTAAGAAGAATGTAGAATGGAGAATGTGTACTAATTATAGAGCAATCAATAAGATAACAGTGAAGTATAGGTTTCCTATACCAAGAATGGATGATATAATGGATAGTTTGAATGGAGCAAAGTATTTCACCAAAATTGATTTGAAAAGTGGATATCATCAGATCAAAATTAGAGAAGGTGATGAATGGAAGACTACTTTTAAAACAAAAGAAGATTTGTATGAGTGGTTGGTTATGACTTTTGGTTTAACTAATGCACCGAGTACTTTTATGAGGCTGATGAATGAAGTTTTGAAGAAATTCTTGGGTAATTTTGTGATTGTATATCTTGATGATATTTTGATATTTAGTAAGACCATAGAACAACATTTGTTGGATGTTAAACAAGTTTTGCAAAGACTAAACGAAGAAAAGTTGCTGATAAATCTGAAAAGTGTTCATTCATGAAAGAGGAGTTTGTGTATTTGTGATTTGTGATCTCAGCTGATGGTTTGAAGATGGATCCTAAAAACGTTGAAGCTATTTTTAATTAGCCTACACATGTGAATGCTAGTGAGGTAAGATCATTTCATGGTTTGGCAAGTTTTTATTGAAAGTTCATAAGGAATTTTAGTTCAATTTGTAATGCTATGACTGAGATTATGACAGGAGACAAAAGAGAATTCAAGTGGACACATAGAGTTGACAAAAGTTTTGAGAATTTGAAGTAGAAGGTTGCTGAATTACCTATTTTAGCATTGCCTAATTTCAGTAAGGTATTTCAAGTGGAATGTGATGCAAGTGGAAGTGCAATTGGAGCTATGTTGAGTCAAGAAGGTAAACCTATTACTTTCTTTAGTGAAAAGTTGAATGATGCTAGAAGGAAATATTTTGTGTATGATCAAGAATTCTATGCTATTGTTCAAGCACTAAAGAAATGGAGACATTATTTGATACTGAGTGAATTTGTGTTGTATACTGATCATAAGGCTTTATATTATTTGGGTAGTTAGAATAAGTTGAATAAGAGACATATGAAATGTGTTTAGTATTTGTAGAGTCATTTGTGATAAAGCATAAGAGTGAAGTCACTAACTAAGTTGCTGATGCATTGAGTAGAAGGAGATCTTTGATGACCAAGATGAAAATTGAAGTTCTTGGTTTTGATGAGATGAGAGATTCTTATGAGTTTGACCCTAATTTTTTTGAGCCATGGAGAAAGTGTAGAGCACCTATTCAAGATCAACAAGACACTAAATGAGATGAATATTTTATTCAGAAAGGTATGTTGTTTAAAGGTATTCAGTTGTGTATCCTGAGAGGAGTAATGAGAACTAATTTGATAAAGGAGAAGCATAGTAGTGGTTTGGTTGGACATTTTGGTATTGATAAAACATGGAATTTTCTGAAGGAGAAGTACTTTTGGCTGGAGTTGTATAAAGATGTTCAAAAATTAGTGAAAAGTTGTAGAATTTGTCAAGTTGCAAAAGGAGTAAGTCAGAATACTAGATTGTATGTACCAATTGCTATTCTTGAGAAACCTTGGATTGACATCAGTATGGACTTTATTCTCGGCTTACCGAAGACAGTAAGAGGTAATGATTCTATATTTGTTGTTGTGGATAGATTTTCTAAGATGGCACATTTTATACCTTGTAGAAAGACATCAGAAGTAATACATGTAGCAGATCTTTTCTTTAAGGAAATTGTCAGATTGCATGGATTACAGAGGAGTATTATCTCTGAACAAGACAATAAATTTATTGGATGCTTTTGGAAAACACTTTGGTAGAAATTTGGCACTGAGTTGAAATATAGTTCTACATTTCACTCACAAACTGATGGATAGGCTAAGGTTGTGAACAGAAGTCTAGGAAATCATTTGAGATGTTTAATTGGAGACACACTAAGTAATTGGGAATTTGTGTTGGCACAAGTAGAGTTTGCATATAATAATTCAGTGAATAGGAGTATTGGAAAGACACCATTTGAGATTGTGAATGGCATAAAACCAAGAGGAATATCTGATTTGAGAGACATTGCTGATGAAAATAAGAGAAGTGTTGAAGGAGTGAAATTTGCTGAGTACATGAAGACATTGCATGAAGATGTGAAGCTGAAGCTAGAAGAGAATAATAAAAAATACAAAGATAGAGCTGATAGATCAAGGAGACATAAAATTTTTGATGTTGATAATGAATTGATGGTTCATTTGAAGAAAGGCTGATTTCCTATTGGAACATATGGGAAGCTAAAGATGAAGAAGTTTGGACCTTGCAAAATTTTGAGGAAATTTTATAGTGGAAATGCATATGAGATTTGAGTTACCTAATGACATGGACATATCACCAATTTTCAACATTTCTAATTTTTATGAGTATCACGAACCTAATGAAGAAATGATAGTACCAACAAAATATCTTAAGAAGAAGAATGAAGAGATTGAACATATCCTAAAGCAAAGAGTTGGCAAGAGTACAAGAGGAAAACAATATATGGAATATCTAGTAAAGTGGAAGGATAGACTGATGGAAAAAAATTCATGGATTTCATAGCCTAAGTTGGATGTACCATGGATCATACCTACCAAATGATTTAGAGAGTCATTTCAAAATAACCCCATGTGTCTGATGTAGGAGCATCTTGAGTCCTTGGATATCTTGTGTCACCAAAAACATTTTGGAGTTTGTCTGTGTTGCTCAATTCTTGCTTTAACTAAGTTGGTTGTTAGTTGGTCATTTTCCTTTGGTTACCAAGTGTGGTTGCTTATCTCCTAGGCAGTCAGTTGTTTCACTAGCACTTGGCATTGCTTGTCTGCTGCTCAATTATACTTTCTTACTGGTGGGTTTAGTTTTAGTTTCTTTTGTGGCTGACTTGTGCATTTATATTGGATCATAGATTGAATGTTGGAATCAATCATTGGGAAGCCTATCATCCCAGATCTGACCATTTCTCTCATTGATTGTGGATCTGAAGGTTGACTCAATTTGGTAGCCTCTTGTATAAATGTAGTTGTTTGGTTGTAGTTTAGGGAAGATTTTTAGTAGAAGATAGTAGACATTAGAATTGAGCTTTGTGAAAGATCCTCACATGTTTGAGAACTTTTGTAATTTTTTTTATAATATTAGGCCGTAATTGGGAAGGCCTTAAATAGTTTGGCATGTATAATTCTATTTCATGAAAGTTAATGAAAGGTCCTGGAATTCTCTCTCTCACTATTGTTGTTATTTTCTTCCTCGTGTTTGAGCTGGTTAGGATCATTAGGGTGTGCCATCCTTTGGCCCCTCTTGACCCCTGCCTTGCGTCAATATTGCATCCTACAGTTGCCCATCAAAGGGGAGCTAGTGAAATATGATAGGAATGGTGGCTTGGCTGACTATAGAGAAGTATTTGGAGATGACATGATATCGATGAGACATAGATTAGCTAGAAGGAGATGGTGGATTTATACAAGCCTCTCATAGTTGTATTGGGTAGGGCTATTGGTAGCTTTGTGTGTCTAGATTGGTGATTGCATAGGTTTGTAGATGGATGGGGTTGGACACTACAAAGGATGATAGATAACGGGACCCATTTTTCATGGGTTGTGTGTTTGTTACCGCATCTATACTATGATCTCCACCAAGTGGTATATCACATAGGGGCTTCTTTAGCGGCATGAGTGCTATTTCTCCATGTATGGGCATGGGAGAATATTACAATCACATGACCCACTAATTTGAGATTCAAAGGTGTAGGGTAGCCGTATATTTTTCTATATGCTTCTCTTCAGTCTTAGCATAAGCTAGGAGAACTAGAGTTTTGGAGGAATGCTTTTGATACTGTGGACTCATTGATATGGAGACCATATCTTGGTTGTGATCCTCAGGAGAATGAGCTACAATTGGGATATTGTTTTGAGTCATAGTGGCTGATTGGGAGGACCCTATATATCATTGAGAGATAGCTAGTCAGTCAAGTACTTTGACAGTTTGGTAGGATCTAGGGTACACCTCAGGTCATGATAGAGTTTACCTATATGCACTAGGAGAGGTGGGATTAGGGGCCTATGGTATCCTTTGAGATTGCATGTCATAAATTCCTAGAAATGCCATTCCAAGCATGTTCGATGATATAGGGGGTTTTAGACCTAGGAATTATGGTACATTATGAGAAATATCTGAGGGATCATCTATTATTTAGATTGATAGATTTGGTAGAGAGGCCACCCTGTAGAGATGCAAGAAAGGGAAAGAGAGATAGGAGATGAGAGAGAGGTAGGAGAGGTTTTCCTGAAGATGGTGGTGGTGATAGTGGTGATGATGGTGCTGATGGAGGTGACAGAGGTAGAAGAGGAAAAGGTGGGCCTTAGATGAGAGATAGAGGAGTGCAATCATAGGGACTTATGACACCCCCTACGAGATAGGTACCTAGGCCACCACCAGCATAGATATGGTTAGGTGCCCTTGCATAGGTGGATATCACACCATAGGTATAGGTATAGGTACCAAAAAAGATACCAATAGGAGCACATGTACTAGTTCATGCTAATATAGAGGATATACTAGGTGAGGACAGATAGGTACATGGAGGATTGGTATAGGATGATCTCATATAGGACAAGCATATGCTCAATATTGTAGGGGAGGACATACAGATGTGTGACATCAGTGCATATGATAAGAAGGAAGCCATGTATGCAAGGGGCCAAGATCCTTATTCACAAAGAGATGTTGTGGAGGAGGCTATTGATATTCACACATTTATAGTCAAACTAGCAATGACACAAGTACAAGCAGACCACATCCTGGGTTAGAGCGATGGGTGGAGAGGCTAGAGGAAGAGGTAGAAGAGGTTAGGAAGGAGTGGGATGTCTTTATAGAGTGGCTAAGAGAGGCAGACTCATTGCTAGATGAGCTGGAGTTGACATAGGCACTAGGGCCACATGCAAATGGTCTATGTATGATGATGAGAGTGGGTAGGGAGATTACCTACTAGAAGGAGGCATATAGATAGGTTGTCTTGAGGGATTAGTGGATTGGGAGCTTTAGAGAGAGAGATCTTATGCAATTCAAAAATCCATACATATATAGGGATCTTGTGGTAGTGGGGGTACATCTTCATGTCCTCTGAGACCACCTATAGGCTTAGGTGATCTAGCTGCAGTAGGGTCATCGATTGTATCCCAGAGATAGAGACATACTGAGTCAGGGGGTAGTGGATCATAGACTTTATATACACTTTTGTATTTATATCATTATTGTATCATGATGTATTAATTAATAGACTTGATGGACATATTAGACACTTTATATTTATGAGATATCATTGGACATTTGGACAATTTATTATTTTACGGACTTAGTATGATAGACTTACTATGATGGACTCTTTATGCATGTTGTAGTTCTATTGTGGTTTCTTTATGATGTACTTCTATGATGATATTGATATGTGAGGATTGACATATCTAGGTTTTGATGATTTTCTTTGAAACGCATACTACTTATGATTGATAATGTGATGATTTATTTTTATGTCGATGCATAACTGGTTATGATTTATCATGTGATCATAATGTTACCTAGAAATGAGAATTATGTTGGATGATGTTTTACTTTAAATTATGTAGATAAATGAATGAATTTCTAAATGGTTGTTTATTTAATTCTATTTTATTGAATGCAATGTAAGTGATGTTGCAAAAATATGTAAATGAATGAATGATTTTGATAAGGATAATGACTATGATGTGAATATGATATAAACAATGACAACGTATATGACGATGTAAGAAATGGTAATAAATGTGATGATGTAAGTAATGATAATGAATATGATGATAATAAATGAATATGCATTTATCTATAATAAATGAAATGTAGGAAACAACATACTTATGGATTTATAAAAGAGTATGACAAATTCTAAATGTCATATGTTAAGATGCAATTTTAATGACCTATAAAATGAATAAATATGATATGTAAAATGTGATGAGGATGATAAAAAAAAGGTAAAATAAAACAAGATGATCATTATGATAATATGCCACTTAAATGATCAAAATAGGTATGTTGATATAAAATGGTTATAAATAATTGACAAATGAATAAGCTAATAAAAATGATAATGATCAATATATACATAATGAGAAATGAAAATGATTAATCACGATAATGAAGACAAAATATGCAAAATTGATAATGCAACAAGAAAACTATGTTTTTGATGCCAATGTTCTCAACTGTAATAACAATGTGTCTGACATGAGAATAATGGACAAGGAAAATGGATGAACTTATAATCAAGAAAACTTACAAAAATATATAAGAGGAACACTTGTATGCAAGAGGGTCTTAAATGAAATGCAAAATGAAATATGAAAGGAACATCTCCACAACTTCATGAAATATATTAGATCATGGTAACTAAAATTTTATTATCATCATTGAGCTCATTATGTTGCAAGAAAATACAAGCATCATGGTATAATTAAACTAGGATGACCTGAGTACTTCTTATATGGAGTTTAATATAGCAAGCTTGACAAGCATCCAGGTATAATTAAATTGAGATGACTTGAGTTTCACTTGCATAATAGACAAGGAATATTCCCACTCCATCAGGGAAAAAATACTCGGAGTCAAGGTATATGTGGCACGACACTATTAATAGCATTCACATAACAACATAAGTTGTATGATTTAATCCTTATTAAATTGATGAAAGAACTTATGCACATATAGCCCAATTACTTGTTCCTCTGACTTCATAAAAAAAAACACCCCACAAACAACAATCAATGAAAAATATCATGTCCTATCCCGGCTATTCTAATCAATGACATGGGAGTTTCAAACTCATGTCAAGGACATCTCAAAATAGCATATGAAACATGATAACAATGAAATCCAAATATGAATACATAATCTATAACAATCATTCTAACATGCCTACCATGAATATACATGTTTTTGCCAAAAGATATCATTAAATTGATTGATCAGTTTGATTGATGTGTAGTTGTTTCAAATGTATAGATAAGCATTCACGTTTTGAAAGACAGATCACATATTAAGAGTCTGTTTGAAAAATGGTCAGCTCCCCCCTAGGGATTTGTGACATGGTCTAACCACCTCATGTTTCTTCTATAAGTCTAGTGGTTTTATTAGGCATTAAAAGATCAACCTTTTGGTGCAACAACAACCACTACTTGTAACAAGTGGTATCAAAGCTTGGTCACAAGTTTGAATCCCCTCGGGTAATGATAAGGGGGAGATCGTTGGAAAAATGGTGAGCACTCTCCTAGGGATTTGTGACATAGTTTAACTACTTCACATCTCTTATATAAGTCTAGTGGTTGTATCAGACATTAATAGGTCAATATTTTTGTATAACAACAACTACTACTTGTAACAAAGTTAATATGAGGATATGATCATGTAAGAACATTTGATTGTGTTTCCTTGTCTAGTGAAAGTACTCCATTTTGTCCTCTATGAATCATGCCTATCATAGATCCACTCCCCAAACTAGGTCGAGGACATGCCCCCAACTAGGTGATGGACTAACTTATTATGGGTGGAAAAAAATACATAAACTAGGATGGAGATCGAAACACTAGACCAAGCTATGATGGGGTTTTATTATGGATTTACACATTGGATGGTAGATTATGGACTGGCCATTTTATTATGGATATATACATAGAGTGAAAGGATATTGAGTAGCCATTTTATTATGGATATATACATTAGAATGGTATTCCAGAATAATCCTAATAGAGGGAAGAGCTAACCTATCACAAATGGTGCCTATTTCCAAGTTTTCACCACATGTTTTTATTACAAATTTTCTCTTTTTTTTTGCATTTTGATTTTTATGTTTTATTTATATACACATACCCCTTGTAATGGTATTTTAAGCATAGAACTTCTTGAGGTGCATAGTGTTCATTTTAAGCACTTGGGTTCAAATTTTTCCTTCTTCTCACAATGCTACTAAGTTTTGGGATTCTCACAAAGGACTAGATCACTCACATGGAAGTCTATGGGTTTCACTTTACTATTATACTGGTGAGACATCCTCTATTGATAGATGTTAAAATGGTTAGAGGCCCTTTATCAGCATTCATCTAGCAATTCCAATTTAGTTACCTATGCCACTCTATACTCTTTGTCTAGAATTAAGTCTTTTAGAGATACACGAAGAGAAGGTAACTCGACCTCGATAGATAGGACAAATTTAGAACCATAGAGAAGGGAATACAATGTGGCTCTAGTGGGAGTAGGGATGGATGTTCGATAAGCCCATAAGGAAGGATTCAATTGGGTATTCAAGTCATAACCAATGTCATTAACAGTCTTTTGAAGGATCTTAACAATAGTTTTATTGGATGCCTCATATTAGCCATTGCCCTAGGGGTAATAAATGGTAGAGTAATAATGGGTGATGTGGAATTTTTCACAAAGTTCATCTATGTCCTAATTTTGGAATTTCTTCCCATGATCAGTAATAAGATGCATATGGATACCATATATGCAAATCATATAATTAAGGATAAACTTAGATTTTTTTTTACTAGTGGCAGTGATCAATGGAACAACTTCAATCCATTTGGTAAAATACTCAATGGCAGTGATAATAAAATTATGGTCATGGAAAGATGGAGGGTGAATTTTTCCAACAAACTCAAGTCCCCACTGACTAAATTGAAATATAGTTGTAAAAGGATGGAGCTCCTGTGCTGGTGCATGAATAAGATTCCCATGAATCTAACATTTCTTTCATTTTATGACAAAGTGAAAGGAATCTATCTCTATAGTAGGCCAACAATAATCCATACACATGAGCTTCTTAGCCAAGGAAGGACCACTCAAATGTGTCCTACAAATACCCTCACAAATATCTCATAAGAAATTTTGAGCTTCATCATGTTCAAGGCATCTTAAGAGAGTATCGTCAAGACCTCACCAATACATGGTGTCAGATATTAAGATATAACAAGAGGCTTGCTAGAGAAAGGTAAATTTTTGGTTTTTGGATAGTTTAGGTGGAATGATATTATATTTTAGTAGTTATATATATTTCCATAAGTTGGGGATTCTTGTCCTATAATATGATATATAATACATGTATCGAGATTATCACAAGCGTTATAAGTCAAAGATTCTACCAAGAACTCAAAATGGACTTTTGTATCTTCCACATCAAATAGAGAAGAAATTTTCACCACAACATCTACAACCTTGTTATCATGTCTTGGAATTTTATCAAAGGTTCTTATTGAAAAATATTACTTAAAGTCATCAAGCATACATTTATATGGCAACAACTTGTCATCCTTGGTTTGATATTCATCATTTACTTGATTAATAATCAACTAAGAGTCCCCATAGACATTTAGTTCTGTAACCTTCCATTTCAAAGCCATCTTCAATCTGATCATCAATGCCTCATAATAAACTACATTATTTGTAAAAGGGAAATCAACTTGTAAGACTTTGGTATTGTATACCCTTGTGGTGTAACAAATAGAACTCCAGCTCGTAAACCATGTTGGGTATGTGATCCATCAAAACGTAACTTCCATGTTTGTGTGGATAATGTCAAAATATATGCATCTGGGAATTTTGCATGTATAAGACAATCATTTGTCAGTGGTTCCTTGGCTAGTTGATTCACAATCACTTGTCCTTGATAACCTTTCTCTCCACATACTTGATATCAAACTCATTAAGAAGCATAACCCACTTGGCCAATTTTCCTGTCAATATTGTCTTTCTCAAAAGATATTTTAAAGGATCGATCTTTACAATAAGCTTGATAGATTGAGATAGCATGTAATGTGACCATTTATGCAAATAAAAGAGCACTACTAAACATTATCATTCAATTAGGGAATAATTGAGCTCATATCCCACAAGAGTGTGACTAATGTAGTATATAGATTTTTCTTTACCTTCTTGATCTTGTTGGGCCAAAAGAGCACCTGGGGAGACTATTGTAGCTAATTTATAGAGGAAGAGTGGCTTGCCAAGAATTGGTGACATAAGAGTAAGAAGATTTGTCAAATATTTATTGATCTTCTCTAAGGATTATTCACACTTATCATCCCATTTAAATGATATGTCTTTATGTAATAGGTGCTGGAAAGGATGACTTATGTCAGTCAGTTGAGAAAAAAATATTTTGATTGACTAGAGGCATCCTTGTAAAGATCTTAACTGACTGATATTTGTAGGGGAAGAAATATCCATGATTTCTTTGAATTTTTTGAGATCAACTTATATGCCTTTAGTCGAGACGATATACCCTAATAACTTTCCTGATGTAACCCCAAATGCACACTTCTTTGGATTGAATCTTGTATCATCTTAAAATGGAAGCACTTCCATGATAAGACCATTTCGCCCTCTAAGTGAGTGGTCTAGGATCATGTTAAGTGCCTTGATTTGGTCTTTGCATGTATTTGGATTTCTCCCCCCATTCTTCTTCTCTCTCCACCTGATTTCACTTTATTTATGTATTTCCTTGCACTCTGCATTGAGGTCCTAAGGTTTTTGACCTCAAGGTCAAAGATGACCTTGAGGGTCAAAGACAACCTCAACCCTGACCTAGGTTATGGATGACCTTGACCTAACCTAGGTTGGGGTCTACCTTCTCCTTGACCCAAGGTTCAAATTTTAGGTTCCCATGATTTTCGGATGACAGGTTTTAGAAATATTTGTTTTCCCTCTTTTGGGTCAGCCATTTCGGGTTTTGGAATGGTAAATCATTAAATTGCATTTAATATGGGTCCATTTATAGGGGTTAAGGTTAATTGGGATTTAATTCCCCAATGTCAGCCTTCTCTAGAGGATTGTGCCCTAGATCACTATAAAAGGAAGCCTTTCTCATTTTCTCAATCCATTATTCACATCACTTTTGCAAGAAATCAATTTCATGATCAAGCTCTCAAGTGCAATCAAGAAAGAGAATGAAAGAAACCAAGCATTAATTCATCCTCAAGCCAAGCATTCAAGAATTCATCAAGGAGATCCATTGTTAGGCATTGAAGGATTCAATATCTTTGGAGCCCACCTGAAGATTTCTCCATCCACATTCATCCAAGCATGCTCATTTGTAAAGATCCATTCAAAATTTGTGTTGAAGATCAAATGCCATTGATTTGAGACATCATACATACTTCTACATCCATTGGAGAATTCCTACTTGTGGATTTGATGATTCAAATCCTCTACAAGGACTTCAACATAAGCAAGGTGAATTATTCCATTTACTTTGTTTATGCACATTACAATTGCAATTCAATTCAAGGTTAACTTCTAAATTGAGGTTTGACCGAGGCAAACCCCCCATACAAACAAAAGAAACCCTCTTTTTCTTGTAGGTACAGGTGCATAACTGTGAATCTAAGCTTGGATTTGGATATCCTTTTCGGTAAACTTCCAAGATTTGCGAACAAAGTCAAGAATGAACTTCAAAATGTCAAAGTAGTCTTTGACCTTTTATTGGGGTCAAAGACTACCTGATGCTAGAAAGATAAAAAATTTATGGGTTTTCTTCGTATTGGCATTTCCAGTCTGAAACAGGTTATATAATTGCCTGAAACTACACAAAGACATCAAAATTTGGCATTTTCCAGATTTTCCCTATTTTGAGGTTATTATTTTTCTTTCAATTATTTCAGATTTCAAGCATATACTCTTCATAGGGAGATATAAGGTTTTCTCCTTCATTCATATTCTCCATAGATTGATTCTTTTGTGTATTGAACTTCAGCTTAATCAACTTGGATCTCTCCTTTGGGAATTGGGATTTAGAAGTAGATCTCATATTTCCCCCATTCACTTTGACACATACCACTATTTCAACCTATTCATTTTGGTGAACCCAACATACTTACTCTCCTTTCTTTTGCAGAATTAGATGCTCTATTATGTTTTATGGTGTTAGATACTGCATGTATTAGATTTATTTTATATGTTTGCATCTCATATAAAATCAAAATATTTTTTGTTAGTTTAGTTCATTTGCATTGCATTGTTTTATGAGCTATACTACTTCTAGTCCTACTTATAATATTCTGGTTAGAAGAAGTTGTAGACTTATGGGTGCCTTTGATCCTCAGTCTTCCTCTTCTTTCCTTAGGATCCTAGATGATAATTTGATTCTTTATGATTGCAATCCTATTATAGAGAAAGAATCTTCTCACTCATTTCATGATGAGGATGATGCTTTAAGATTTCCTCCTGAACAAGTCCAAAAAATATCAACTGAACTTGATAAAATGGGTAATTGTCTTATTCAAGAAAACCATAATCAAGATTCTATTCAAGCTATAGAGGCTCTTAAGAAAGTTCTTCATGATTGTGATCAATGTGTTAACCTTGTTTCATGGTATTACTCACCTCATGCATTCAAATGTTAAACCTTTAGCTCAAGAAGCTCAAGACTTATGGTTGATTCCTCCTATCACTAGTGCAAAACCTTCTTCTAATCCTTTACCTAAAGTTTCTACCTATACTCCTTCTTTGGTGACTATGCTAGTTCCCTCTGTTCCTATGAGTGTTCCTCCTATGTCCCTTCCTACATCACAACCTTCTTATCATAATGTTCCTATTACTTATTCCAATCTAATTCCAACTGTAGTTCCTAGTGTTCCTCCAATTGTATCTTCCATTCCTGTAGCTTCTTACACTTTACATAGTGTTTCTAATGTTGCTACTCCTATTTCCTCTAATGATTCAACAATCATTAGTTTGGCTCAAAATTTATCATCCTTACAACAACAACTTGCTTCATTAACTCAAAATAGTTTTAGTATTCCTACATGTGACATGGGAAGCCCTTTATCCTTGGATATTATTCTCAACAAGTTGATATGCCTCATCTTGAAAATTACAATGTAAAATGAGATCTTGTTCATCATGTTAAAACTTTTCAAATCCTTTGTAGTGATTATGCTCATGACCATAGGATTTTAGCCAAACTTTTTCCTAGAAATCTTCATGACAAGGCCTTACAATGGTATTCTTCCTTGTCCCCTTATTCTATTGATTCTTTTCCTAAACTTGCCAATGCCTTTATTCAACAATTTTAAAATAACATTGGCCCACAAGTGTCTTTGACTGATTTGATGCATTGTAAACAAAATGTTAAAGCAAAATTGACTAAATTTATTGGTAGATTTAAGCATTTGCATGCTCAGATTTCCTATCATGTTCCTGGCATTGATATGCAACGTATATTTATATTAAATTTTCAAAAGGATATTAGAGATAAGATTCTGCTTACTGAATTTACCTTTTTTCAACAACTTTGTGCAGTGCTTCATCATTATAAATTACATGTGATTCAATTTGAGAGAAACACTCCAATGGCTCCTATTCTAGTTGATAAGAGTGATGATGCTCCTAATCCAAATAAATTTTAAAAATTCAACAACTATGTCAAGATAAACAAACAAGCGAATGCAGTTGCTGATCAAGTTGTTGTTGCATCTCACAATGCCACTTCTACATCCACTGCTATTTTATTAAATCGTACATTTACTCCTCTTTCAGAATCTTTACATTTGGTTATGAATAGGTTGTTAACTAATAATATGATTATTTTACCTCCTATTCGACCTCTTTGACCTACTACGATTTCATCTAAATCTTTTGATCCTAAAGATTTTTATCTATATCATCAGTAGAATGGTCATGATACTGAGAACTGTTATTCTTTAAGACATAAGGTTCAAGACTTAATTGATTCTAATTCCTTATCTATTGATAATCTTGATGGTAGTGGGAACAAATCTGTCTCTCCTAATCAAAACCTTCAAATCTATACCTACACATGATACTAATACCATTGCTCAGCCATCTTCTATGGAAATTGTGTATGATTCAAAGATGGATGATCTCAATCAAATTTTTAATCAAGTGGAGCATGTTGGTCAATCTATATCTTGACCTCCACCTCAACCTCAGCTTCAACCTCAAGTTCAAACTCAACTTCAACCAAAACCTAAGCCTAAATTGAAAACTCAATCTAAGCGTCGACAACAACCTAAGAATAAAAGACCTCATAAAATTTTGATTACCTTTGATGATTCTGAGACTATTAAAGCTCTTGATCGTCCCCTTTACATTTATGCTAGGATTTCTCAGAAACCTACTTGTGGTTGTCTTGTTGATCCTACATCCTTAGTCAATGTTATTACTGAAGAAAATCTTTTTATGAAAATCTTGCAACACGATTCTTATGATACATCAGAAGTGTGGATTCAAACTTGTAATGGTTTTCTTTATCCATAATTTGGTTCTATTAACTTACTGATTGAACTTTGTGGAAAAATTGTGAACACTACCTTTGTTGTTGTTCCTACTTTTGAACAGTTTCAAGTTAAGCTTGGTTTTCCTTGGTTAAATGCCATGCATGCTATTGCTTCACCTATCCATAAATTTCTTAAATTTGTTCATGATAAAGAAGTGAAGATGGTTAATTATAGTTTATATCAACCTTCTAGGCCTTGAGATGGTGCTGCTCTTGATTTCTTTTGGCCTTCATTACCCAACTCATGTCCTCCTCAACCTGATAATATTTTCCATTAATATCAAGCCTATAAGCATCATAAGATTCTTCAATTAAGTGTACCTCCTATGGATCTTAATCATGGTCTTTTCCATACACCTTCTATACCTCCTTTAACTATGGCTTCTTGTTCTATTGATCAAGTTCCTCCTATTGTCGATAACCCTACTGATCTTCCTAAAGAACCTGTGAAGGATCCTATGATTGTTCCTCCTAGTTCTCAACATATTTCAAGTAAAGAAAAGCATAATAGATCTACTAATGAACATCATAAGAAGCATCGTGCTCATGCTAAAGCTCATAATTCTATTCTTCAAAGATCTCTACCTTCTTTGAAGAAGATTATGCATGATGTTGTTACTAATAATGATATTAGGATGCATGATTCAGATGATTTTATTCGTATCTTAGATCCTAGTTTGATTAATTTTGATGAAGAAGATACTCTTGATGATACTAATGATGTTAATGATGAATATGAGACTATTGACATCGACATTGATTTACCTAATATGCTTTCATCATAATTAACTCTTACACCTAGTATCGAACATTGTGATTCTCAAGAGGATCCTTGTTTGAAACTAGTTATCATTACTACTTTGTTGGATATAGTCCCTCTTGCGAGTTACCCACCTTCCCTAAATGATATATAATGAGATGGGGAGATTAGGTAGAACATTTGATTAGCTTTCCCTTCATGGTAGCTTTGTTGTGTGTTTACCTCTTATACTATGCTTCTCTTGTAATATGCTTGCTAAATGTTGTTAGATTATTTTATATGACCCTTGTTACTTAGTTGGTCCAAGGAAATAAAGGAATCAAAATTTTTGTTCAATTCCTCTATATGTATCTCTATTCTTCTATATGTTTTTTCATGTTATGTTGGATTTGTGCTATTGTTCATAAATGTTTCCTTGTATAATCTACTTGGATTCGACATGTGGTAGCACTGATTCTTTTTGGTCTCCATGTGATGGTTCAAAAATATTCTACTTCGTATATCTTATGTGATCTTTCCTCCTTTGTGATTGTAGTTCTAGTTACTTTGGGGAATGATGTCAATTCATTTGCAATAATATCATATATATATATATATATATATATATATATATATATATATATATATATATATATATATATATATATATATATATATATATATATATATATATATATATATATATATATATATATATATATATATATATATAATCTTATGATCATATTGACCCCACAAAAGGTAGATCCCTTCTATGTTCTTTGTATATTATCTGATATTTTCATTGATTTGTCTTCATCTGGGGGCATCTCATAGTGGAAAGATAATCAGTGGAGTTGTTTATGTTTCCATTAAAGCCATTGCTCCTGTTAAAGTGTTAGCAATGACTTTAACATGGGGGCATACATTCTGCTCATTTATTGCACATATGCACTTTTTGATACATATATATTATTTTTAAAGATAAGTTTTCTCCCTTTTTGGATTAGTGACTAAGCCTTAAAGCATGGATTTATATTTGAGGATCTCTTGATCCCTCTAGTTTCATACATATATATTTTATCCCTTAAGGTCAGAGGTGTCCTTAAGACTGCATCTCTTTTTTTTTGGCTTTACTCTTATGGAATAGAATATTCCTAAGGGTGAATCCTTGATGGGTTGACTAGTGAATAGCCACATTCACTAGGTGGTTCAATTTCATCTTTCCAGTTGGACCATTTTCTTGTGTTTTTCACAATGGGACGTAAGTTCTGATTCGGCGAGATAATCTCTCTCTCTCTCTAGATGTCTCTCATGTTATGATCTTATAGTATATAAAGACTTGAGTCCCTGGGGGCTTGAAATTTCTCTTTGTCCCTTTGATTATGATAAGATTATCTTTTCATTCTGATCTCTTTTACCAAGAGTTTGCATCAAGTCCATACTCTTGCTAAAGTGGGGGCTTAATGTATCATCTTAAAATGGAAGAACTTCTATGATAAGAGCATTTAGCCCTCTAATGACTAGTCTAGGGTCATGTTAAGTTCCTTGATCAGGTCTTTGCATGTATATGGATTTCTCCCCCCATTCTTCTTCTTGCTCCACCTGATTTCACTTTATTTCTGCATATCCTTGCACTCTAGATTGAGGTCTTGATATTTTTTACCTCAAGGTCAAAGATGACCTTGCGGATCAAAGAAAAACTTGATCTTGACCTAGGTCAGGGATGACCTTGACCCTAACCTAGGTTGGGGTCTACCTCATCCTTGACCCAGGGTTCAAATTTCAGGTTCCCATGATTTCTAGATGTCAGGTTTCAGAAATATTTGTTTTCCTATTTCTGAGTCAGCCATTTCAGGCTTCAAATGGTAAATCCTTAAATTGCATTTAATATGGGTCAATTTCTATGGGTTAAGGTTAACTAGGATTTAATTCCCCAATGTCTTCCTTCTCTAGAGGATTGTGCCCTAGATCACTATAAAAGGAAGCCTTCCTCTCTCATTTTCTCAATCCATTATTCACATTAATTTTGCAAGAAATAAATTTCATGTTCAAGCTCTCAAGTGCATGCAAGAAGGAGAAGGAAAGATAGAAAGAATTCATTCATCCTCAAGAAAAGAATTCAAGCATTCAAGAATTCATCAAGGAGATCCATTGTTAGCCATTGAAGGGTTCAATCTCTTTGGATCCCCCTTGAAGACTTCTCCATCCACATTTATCCAAGCCTCCTCATATGGAAAGATCCATTCAAGATTGGCATTGAAGATCAAATGTCATTGATTTGAGACATCCTACATACTTCTACATCCATTGGAGCATCCCTACTTGTGGATTTGAGGATTCAAATCCTCTACAAGGACTTCAACATAAGCAAGGTGAATTGTTTCATTTACTTTGTTTATGCACATTATAATTTCAATTCACTTTCAAGGTTAATTCCTAAATTGGCGTTTCACCAAGGTAAAACCCCAATACAAAAAAAAAACCCTCTTTTTCTTGTAGGTGCAGGTGCAGAACTACAAATCTGAGATTGGATTTAGATACCCTTTTCAACAAACTTCTAAGATCTACAAACAAATTCAAGGATGACAGTTAAAGTCTCAAAGTAGTCTTTGACCTTTAATCAGTTTCAAAGACCACTTGTTGGAAAGATAAAAGTTTTCTAGGTTTTCTTCATCTCAACGTTTCCAATCAAAAATAGGTGGTAGAATTTCTTGAAACTACACACAAACATAAAAAATTGGCATTTTCCAAATTTTCCCTATTTTGAGGTTAGTATTTGCCTTTAAATTATTTCAGATTTCAAGAATATACTCTTCATAGGGAAATATAAGGTTTTCTCCTTCATTCATATTCTCCATGGATTGATTCTTTTGTATATTGACCTTTAATCAATTTGGATCTCTCCTTTGGGAATTTGGATTTAGAAGTAGATCTCATATTTTCCCCATTCACTTTAACACATACCACTATTTCAACCTATTCAAGTCTAATTTGGTATTTTTCCATTTGGGTGAATATCCTATCTAGCACTTTCAAATGACTATCTCTAGTTTTAGATTTTGCTAGGATATCATCTACATAATCTTCCATTATACTATGCATCATGTTGTGGAAGATTGTAGCCATCACCCACTAATAAGTTGCTCTAGAATTCTTGAGGCCAAAAGGCATGACATTCCAATAGTATGTGCCCCAAGGATATGTGAAAGTTGTTTTTTCTTGGTCTTTTGGCACAATCTTGATGTACTTATAGCCTAAAAAACTATCCATTAAGGATAACATCTCATGACCAGCTATCAAATTATCTATGATATCAATGTTAGGCAATGGGAAGTCATCTTCAGGACAAGCCTTATTTAGATCTTGAAAATCTATATAGATCTTGATAGACTTGTCTAGCTCTGATATTGGTACAATATTTGAAATCCATTTAGCATAATCAATGGCTCAAATAAATCCAACATCTAGGAGATATTTCAATTTTGCTTTCACAAGGAATGCAATTTGAGGATGCATTTTTCTGAGTTTTTGCTTGACTGGTTTAATCCCTGGTGAAATAGACAAGTGATGCATAATAAGATTAGGATCTAATCCCAGCATGTTAGCATAAGATCAAGCGAAGTTGACTTGTATTTCCTTGAAAATTTCTGAAAAGGCTTCCCTTTTTTACTCTATTAAAGATGTTGCTACTTGAAGAATATGTTGGGAATCATCCAGTCTAATATTGAGAGGCAATGTTGGTTCAATAAGTATTGTAGATTTATCTTGATACATATAATTGGGGAGAGTGTCAATCCTTCCATCTTCAGGTTCCTCAGAGGTTTCCACCCTCAGATACTTCTTTTCTTTTTACTTTTTTTGGATCTAATACTACCATCGAGTCATTTTCATCATTAGATCGAGTTATTATTTTTATATTTTTATGACTGAAAGGATTGGAACACTCTCAAAATAAGACATGTCATTGAGTTCTACTAGAAATCCTAACTTATGATCTCTTAGTGGTAGATGATCTATGATTCCAAGATAGTCGATAATTGCATCATCATTATGGAAAACGTCAAGTTCTAGATTATTGGGAGAATCCCAATCTATAAGCTCAGGATGAACTAGGGGTAACATATCATTTGGGTTGATTTCAAAGGCTATAATGGTATTTATAGAGAAGTTGTCAAGGTTTACGATAGTAAAGAAAAGGTCTATTTCCATACTCTCATTTGAATTATCTATCACAAGATAATTCTCACTTTCCTCACAGTCATCAAGAATAGTATAATGTGGAACTAATCCTAGTAATACAGTCCTTGAACTCTCCCCCTCATGGTAATCATCACAATAGGTATGAACAACATCAACTCCTATTTCTTTAGTATAGTTAGATAATGAATCTCATTCATAATCATTAGAGTCAATATCATCATCTTGTCCTTGATTATCCCTAAGTCTATTAATGATTTATGTTCCTAGATCCTCTGCTTTTCTTTATCCACATACTTGCTATCCTTTCAGAACTCTAGTTCAAATGCTTTAGGCATTTTATTGAAAGACGTGATCTTCTCTTTACCTTTAGGTTCATTTGGTCCTTTTCCTTTATACCCTAGCCATGTTGTATCCCTTTCGTAATTTGTATTTTTCAAAATTAGTTTTATAACACCATCTCTTTGCAATCCTACAGGTCCGCTACCTTGATATCCCATCTTTTGTAACAAAGTATATCCTTTACCATATACACAAGGTGTTATATATTCATGTTTCACTTCTTTCTTAGTATTTTGTTGATTAAGAAATGGTTAGTATTACACTTAGCTGCTTCTTTTGATATAGCACCCCCACTTATGATTTTGCCATAAATAGTTATAGAAGGAGCTTTTGATTATTGTTTGATAATCAAGGACTTCCCATATGACTTAGGAGATAGGGGTAATTCTATGATACAAAATATTTGACCCAAAGTGTATTCTCCCATAGTTTTTTCTTTTATGTCTATTATGATCTCACTAGATTTAGATGTTCATGCCACATTGCTTGGATCAATGGGCATTCTTGGAGAATATCTAGCACAATTGTAAGGTGCTAGAGACTTATGTGTTATTTTTACAATGTTACAATATTGAAAAGGATTGGGATCTCCTTTGATAGTTATTTCTTGACCATTGTGGGGAAATTTCAAACACTGATGATAAGTTGATGGCACGACTTACATATAATGAATCCAAGGTCATCCCAAAAGAATGTTATATGCAAGTTCCATAACAAGAAGTTGACAAAGAACCTCTTTGACTAGAGGACCTACTTTGATAGGTAGAACCAAAAATCCCTTGGATGACCTCTCTTCCTCATTATAAGCTTTGATTGTTATTTTTTATCTTGATCTACAACATTTTTAGAAAATCCCAATGCAAGGACTAGTTTCAAAGTGCATATATTCAAGCCATCTCCTCCATCTATTAGTACTCTTTTGATTTTGTGATTTTGGACAAGGACTTCTATATGGAGTGGAGCATTATGTGGTTGATTAATGGCTAGATCATCATGCTCAGTAAAAGATAGGTAATGTGGAGTTGTCAAATGTCCCACTATAGCTTGGAATTGGGCTTGATCTAGATTTGTAGGGACATGAGTTTCTAGGAGAGCTTTCTCAAGAATATCCTTATGAGACAATGAAAAACACAAAAGCTCTAATATAGATATTTGGCATGATTTTTTCTTCAATTGATCCAAAAGATTGTATTGATTTGACAAATTGGGTGTAGACTTTGGAACATAGATAGACTTGTTTAGTGGGGTGGTAGGTTTTGATGGGATACCTTGAAAAGTAACTTTGGATTGGGCTTGAGTGGTGACATTAACTAGTTGACTCTTAGATTTTTCTTTGATAGTGATCACATTGCCATAATACTAGGAAGGATGACATTCTGAGATCTAGTTAACATACTTATAGGATGTGGTATTGTAGTTGGCTTGATTATCATCCTTAGTATTGGAAGAACTTCCTTTCTCATGTTTGGGAAGTGGATCTTTTAAAGCCGTGTGTGACTCACTTGAGGTATGCCCATCAACACTTATTTCACCACTTTCTATCAAATCTTGTATCACATGTTTAAGTCTTTGACAGTCATTGGTTCTATGACCTTTCACTCTATGAAAATCACAATAATCATTATCATTCCACCAAGAAGGTTTCACCCTTGGTTCATAGTCTTTGATTTCAGGAAGCACAATAAGTTTCTTTGTGATCAACTTCCTTAGTGTAGATTCAAGATACTCACCTAAAGGAGTAAAAGTTTGTTTGTGTGGCATAAAAGGCAATCTTGAATTTAATAGATTATTGCTAGTATTTTGACATTCATCTTGATTACTATGAGTTGGTTGAGTAGCATTGGATTTTCTTGTGAAATTCAAGATAGGTTGTGTTGTTTTAACATGATGATTATCAAGAATCCCATCATTGACAACGTTGTTGCTTTTGTTCCAAAAATTAGATTTTTCATTATTGTTGTTATTGGGATTCAAACTTGAAGATCCAACATTGTCTTTGGTGTAAAGCTTAAGCTCACCTTTTATAACCATAACCTCCTCAATTTTGACTCCATTTTAAATGAGTTTGTTAAAACTCAAAGGAAATTGGAATTGTAACCTATAACTCATTTCTGGTGTAGTGTTATGCACAAAGATATCCATCTTTTCTTGTTCAAGAATTTTTTGTGGGTATTTGGTAAATAATTGACACCATATTTACAAAAAAGTAAAGAAAGGTTCTACATTCTTTTGTTGTGCATTGCGAAGATCAACCATAGTGACCTCATGTTTTATGTTATATGGATAACGAGTCACAAATTTATCAATAAGTTCATTGAAAGATTTTATTCCTGGGGGTAATTTGGAGAACCATTCCATGGCTTGTCTACCTAAACTATGTGGAAATAGTCACATAAGATAAGTATCATTGTGAGTGACTTCAAGACAAGAAGCACAAAACTCACGTATGTAGTCTTGTGGATCCAAATTCCCTTTGTATTTGTCAAATTTAGGCACCTCAAAATGAGGAGGGAATAGAATCATTGCTAAATTCTTGTCAAAATGATAAGGAATTATATCATTGAAGGAGTACTTCTTGGTTGAAGATCAAGTTTGAATGTCAAAATTTTTTTGTTGAAGCATCTAGATTTTTTGTAAAATGGGTTCCAAAGATAATGTAGATCCTTGAGTGTTATGGGGAGAACTATGTCATTTGTGCTCCATAGCTTCATGAGCACGTGTCTCTTGAGAACCACTAGGTGTTTCTTCATCATTAGTCATAGGTGGTTCTTTGAGAGTAGAGACATCAAAATCAGTTGGTAATTTTTTTCCTTGTTGAGAAGCATGAGTAAGTATTTTTCTTTGTTAAAATCTAGGAGTCTCTCCATGACTTTGTGGAACCTAGGATCTTGTATGGATTCTCTCAATTCTTCATCTATTGTTTCTTCCTCAAGTGTGTTTTTGGAAGAAAATATGGACCAAGGGTTGTCATCACTACTACCTCCTACCATATTATCTATAGATTTTGGATTAACTAGTTGTTTACATTTTTGAGACTTAGTTTGAACCACAAAAAAAAGTGAAGGATGATGATGTGATGAAAGTTTGGATGAATAAATGGAGATGTGTTGAAAAGATAGCTATGAAAAGAGATCCTAGAGTGTTGAGATAAGTTATGATAATTTGACAATCTAGGTCTATTGGAGGTATGGATCTCACTATGATATGACAAAGTGAATCAAGAGATAAAAATCTAGGTAAGTTGTTGGATAAGGTTGATAGATCCTGATAGACAATTCACAAAGATCAAATCTGATATTCAAGGTAGTAAGTCAACACTAAATGTTAATTTTGAAGATGTTGAATGAATGAAAAAATGATGAACTTGGAGAATTTTTTTTATTAAACTAGGTATAAAAATGTTGTATAGATCAAGTGTGTTTCTAGAATTAGAAGGAAGATAAAAATGGGTATCCAAAAAGATCTGTTTGAAAATGATAGGGTCCATACAAAAGGTCTCTGTGATGAATGCGTACAAACAAATGTGCAAGACAGTCTTATGTACGCATAGAAAAATGTAACAAATGTGTAACATGATGGAATATATTCGTAATGACGGTACAAATGTTTAGGATAATCGATCAAATGTGTAACAAAATGTGATAAATATGTAGTACTAGTTTTTTATGGTCTTGTTTGTAAATTGTTGGGAAAAAAATTAGTTTTTTGACTACTATTTTTGATGATTTTTTGGAAAAATTAAATGCATAGACACACACATGTAAGACAAAGATGATTAATTCCCAAAATATTCTAATATGAATGCACAAACATGCTTACAAATCCTAAGGCTAGCAAGGACAATATCTGTTGAATCCCCACTTGGATAAAATCCAACCAGACATCTCTAAAGTGGATAACATAGGGAGTTGGAGGTACGGCCACACCAAGTTCTAAAGTGCACTCACTTCTTTGGCACACCAAGTTCTAAATTGAATGGGTCATTACTTCCCAAATAGTTGCTATCTCTACTATGAACCTTGAGTAATGTGGGGTATCTTTATGGGCTTGGGTGACCCCTTGAGCTAGAAAATAGAAGCTTTTTGGCTTCTAAAATAAAGTATGTAGTAAGGACATTCATTCAGGTGGTTTGTTGGGAATATAGATGTAGTAATTGAGAGGGGGGGTGAATCAGTTAACCACAAAAATATACCCACTGATCCCTTAGATATCTTATTAAATAATTTACTACTGCTACTCGGTAAACATACAGAGAAATGTGGAAACTCGGTCTTTGCAGAGTATATTAAGTATAATTGTTCTTAAGCATTCATCACTAATTAACATGCATGAGTAAAGTAAATAACATGAACACAAGAGACACCAAATTTACCATGGAAACCCAATATGGGAAAAACCACCAATGTAACTAGTTACTATTTTTCACTCTTCTGAAGTGATGCCCAGTTAGAAGCCAACCCGGTAAAAGGTTACAAAACACACTGTTAAGTGTGACCTTGTTAGAGGATTTAATCACCCTATTAGGAGTGGCCTTGTAAGAGATCTTTTGAAACAATTCAATGGAACTATCACCTTATTAGAGGATTTACAAAATGGTTGTTAAACCAACTCGGTTAAGAGATTTTGATATCACTGCTACAATTGTAAGAGAGTAACAATGAAATGACCTGCAACTGAATTGTTGATTCCAAATCTCTATTCTGCTTCACTAGATCCTTCTTGATCAAATAAATCTTTGCTGCTCCTCAAGGATATCTAACCATCCTTCCAAATTCACATACACCTTTCTTCAAAATAATTTCTACATGTTATGTTATCTTCATTCATCACTTGACCTTATATATATATATACCATTTGGATTAATCATTCAGATTATCAAGTCAGCACTAATAATCATTACAACAGTCTGCTGGGATAAACAAACTTTAATAACAAAATCCTTTGAAGAGCTGACCTTTCTTGGTAAACATTAATCCTGAAAAGATTTCCTTCGGTGACCGAGTGAACTTGGTAACCACAACAAATTCTGCAACTTCCTTTGGAGACTGAGTGAACTTGGTAACCACTAACCTTCCTTCGATAACCAAGGAGGCTCAGTTAACACTATTTTATTTCAAGTTTCCTTCGACACCCAAGAGGTCTCGGTAGACACTAAAAAACCACCTAGCTTACTGACTGAGCTCGGTAACCACTGAGAATCACCTAGCTAACCGACTGAGGTTGGTAACCACTAAGAATCACCTAGCTAACTGACTAATCTCAGTAACCACTGAGAATGATAATTGATATGCCATTTGTGTGACATCAAAGACAACACATACCTAATCCAATAATGTCCTTCAAACCCTTATATCCAACAATCTCCCTCTTTGGCATTGATGGCAACACAACATGTCATAGCACAATGAAATTTCACAAAGAAACATAGAGTAAGAAACATATCCTTAGCTTCATTTTGATTCTCATCACCTTCAAAGTTCTCTCTCTGACTGAGAACTCTCCCTCTTAATTTCTCAAATTATTCTCCTTAGAAATTTCTTGAAATGATAGTAAACTCTCCCTCTTTGACAACACATGCCAAAGACAACTTACACAGTTTCGGTGAATAGCAATGTACCTTAAGTACTGATTCATATGCAATGACTCCTTGACTCTGTTGCATCAACTAATTGATCTTCAACATGTTCTGGTTGATGCATCACTAAAACTTTATTTAGTGAACCTCAGATAGGGGAGTGACCCCTAACTTACCTCTTAGATACAAGAATGCATCCTTAGGTAGTGGCTTGGTGAAGATATCTGCAATTTGTTCTTTTGTGTGAACATACTCCAATCTGATTTCCTTGTCCTGCACCAATTCTCTGACAAAGTGATATTTTATAGGGATGTGCTTGGTTTTGGAATGCATTACTGGATTCTTTGAAATATTTATTGTACTTTTATTATCACAAAACATAACAACTGGTTCTTTGATCTCAACCTTCATGCCTTCCAATAAATGTTTTAACCATACAATATTAGATCAGTTTACTACTACAGCAACATATTTTGCTTCTACTGTGGATTGGGATGTGCAATTTTTCTTTTTACTAGTCCAAGATACTAACCTCTTGCCAAGAAAGAATGCTCCACCACTTGTACTCTTTCTATCATCAATGTTTCCTGCCCAATCAACATCAGTAAACACTTTTAAATCTAGATTGCCTCCAAATTTATACCACAAGCCATACTCTTCAGTTCCCTTTAAATACCTCAAGATTCTTTTGATTGCCATCATGTGATTTTCTCTAGGTTTTTCTAAGAATCTTGCTACTATACCAACTACTAAGGCAATATCAGGCCTTGTGTGCACTACATACTGTAATTTTCCAATCATTGATCTATATAAGGTTTGATCTACTTCTTTTGAATCATCATCTTTGGTAAGCTTTAGTCTAGTACACATGGGTGTACCAACTAGTTTTGAATCTTCCATACCAAATTTCTTAAGTATTTCCTTGATATTTTTAGACTGAGTAATGTAGATACCATTTTTGTTCTATTGAATCTGAAGTCCAACAAAAAATTTTATCTGACCAAACATAGACATTTCAAATTCTTTATTCATATGCTCTAAAAATTCTTTGCACTGATCATCATTTCCTGTAAACACAGTATCATCCACAAATATTTCTGCCAAAACAATTTTGTTATCTAATCCTTCTTTGATGTATAAATTACTATTATCATTAGCTCTTTTGAAATCAATTTGAGTAAGATAGCTATGTAATCTTTCATACCATGCTCTAGGGGCTTGTTTCAGACCATACAATGCTTTATGTAATTTGCAAACCATATCCCTTTTGTCTAGATCAATAAAACCTTCAGGTTGTTCAATGTAGACTTCTTCATCAAGAATACAATTGAGAAATGCAGATTTTATATCCATCTGATATACCTTAAATCTTTTATGTGTTGCATATGAAAGTAAAGTCCTCACACCTTCTAATCTTGGAATAGGAGAAAAAGTCTCTCCATAATCTATTCCTTCTTCTTGAGAATATCCTTTACATACCAATCTTGCTTTGTTTCTAGATACTTGACCATCTTCATTCAACTTATTTCTAAAAACCCATTTCGTCCCAATTACATTTTTATCTTTAGGCCTAGGTACAAGAGTCCATGTCTTATTTTTCTCTATTTGTTCTATTTCTTCATTCATAGCCTTAATCCAACTTTCATTTTCTAATGCATCTTTCAAATTTTTATGTTCAAAATCAGCAAATAAACATGTACTTTTTAGTTTACTTCTTGTCATAGTACCATCTGATTTGTTTCCAATGATTTGATCTAGTGTGTGATGCTTTCTGACATACTTGGCCAATACAGGTTCCTTGCTTCCTGAAGGAGTTATATTTTCATCTTCTTGAATTTCATCTTCAGGTTCAAGTTGCTCGGGCTTGGTAGATACTTGCTCGATAGCTTCAGACTGAGACTCGGTACTCTGTGACTCGGTCTGAACTTCTTCTTGTGACTCGGTTACTGTACTGGGCTTGGTAGATGTAGTTTCCTTATTGATAGATGTGTCTTGCAATGTGTCAACTTCAATGTAAAAAAATCTTATGTAATCCTCAGGTTCCTTTTTGCTTTCTTCTTCAGTCTTTTCTGCAAACTCATCAATTCTCACATGTGCACTTTCTATGATTTTGTGAGTAGACAAATTTAGACATCTATATGCCTTACTTTTGCAAGAATATCCCAAAAATATTCCTTCATCACCTTTTACATCAAATTCATGTTTTCTAGATTCTTTCAAGATATAACATTTACTACCAAATACCTTTAGGTAACTTACATTAGGTTTATAGCCATACCATAGCTCATAAGGAGTCTTGAATGTATCTTTCATCAACTATGCTTGGTTCAAGGTATGAACTACAGTGTTGATAGCTTCCTTCCAGTATTTTATAGAAATGTTCTTTTCAATCATTAGAGTCCTTGCACAATCCATGATAGATTTGTTTCTTCTTTCAGCTATTCCATTCTACTCAGGAGTTCTCAGAGCTGATACCTATCTTTTGATTCTTCTTTCAATGCAGAAATTATTGAATTCATGGGAGATGAATTCACCACCTCTGTCTGATCTCAAGCATTTTATTCTTATTCTATCACCTTGTTAGAGGATTTAAAAAATGGTTTTTGAACCAACTCGGTTAAGAGATTTTGATATCACTACTACAATTGTAAGAGAGTGACAATGAAATGACCTGCAACTGAATTGTTGATTCCAAATCTCTGTTCTGCTTCACTAGATCCTTCCTGATCAAATAAATCTTTGCTACTCCTCAAGGATATCTAACCATCCTTCCAAATACGCATACACCTTTCTTTGAAATGATTTCTACATGTTATGTTATCTTCATTCATCACTTGACCTTCTATATATATACCATTCGGATTAATCATTCAGATTATCAAGTCAGCACTAATAATCATTACAACAGTTAGCTGGGATAAACAAACTTTAATAACAAAATCCTTTGAAGAGCTAACCTTTCTTGGTAAACATTAATCCTGAAAATATTTCCTTCGGTGACCGAGTGAACTTGGTAACCATAGTGAATTCTGTAGCTTCCTTTGGAGACTGAGTGAACTTGGTAACCACTAACTTTCCTTCAATAACTGAGGAGGCTCAGTTAACACTATTTTCTATCAAGTTTCCTTCGACACCTGAGAGGTCTCGGTAGACACTAAAAAACTGCCTAGCTTACTAACTGAGCTCGGTAACCACTGAGAATCGCCTAGCTGACCGACTGAGCTCGGTAACAACTGAGAATCTCCTTGCTGACTGACTGAGCTTAGTAACAACTAAGAATGATAATGGATATGACATTTGTGTGACATCAAAGACAACACATAGCTAATCCAATAATGTCCTTCAGAAACTTATTTCCAACAGTGGTTATGATCATTCTATATTCCCAATTAAGGGGACTACAAATCCTTTCAAAGAAATATTTTCACCTTAGCAATGTAGGGACTTTAACGCACCACATAGGTACTAGGGGAGAATTTTGTTGCCATAAAAAATTCACACTTGTTCATTGTGAGACTAATCAAAATGACATTTTTTATATACCAATTTGGAAGGGCTTGGATTTATCCTGTTACCAATTGGGTCATTCCTTGGGGTGAGTACCTATTTTCCCACCAAAGGCCACCCTCTAAAAATTATAATAATTTCTCTTACACCAAAGATCTATGAATGGTGAGGGGAGAGGATATGTTGTTATAATTTTGGTATTAAAAAAATGATTTAAAAGAAAAAACACATCAAACACTTTAAGATAAACTAAAGAAGATAGATGAAATGTACAAGCATGCCATATTTTAAAGCCCAAACTAGATTATGGTTTCTTTTTCAAACCCCCTTTTTGTCTTCCAAGGATCCTACAAATAAAACCATTAGTAGTCTTAAAGGGATCTTCAAAGATACGTCCTTCAAAATAGCCTAAAATACTACAAGAAATGAATAGACAATGGTTAAGTGGCTAGATAAAAAACTATTAAACAACAAAATAAGTATACGTGCAACTACATATAAAAAATGTGCTAAAACATAAAGTAAATACATTAGAATGATGGATGCGCAGGTTTAGTGAATAGATGCGCAACACGATGATTGTTAAAATTATTTATAAAAATAGAGAGGGGGGTGAATCAATTGTTCTAATGAAGTCAATGATGGTGGATGCAATTAAGGATAGTCCAAACCTTGTAGCCAACTAGTCAACACAATGGATCACTCAACAATACAACACAAATAATTGTTTAAATCTTATTTTCATTAACATGCTTGGTTGTAAGGCCTTTCAGGTTAGGGCCAATTACAATCAGAAACAATTTTGCAAGATCCAAAACTAGATCCAATACAATCACCAACTAGTTTAGTTTTGAAGACAATCAGAAGCTGATGGAAACCTTAAGGCAGATCTAAACTTGAGCTCGCAAGCCTCTAAGCAATCTCCTTATTCCCAAGTATGCAAACCACTAGCTCTGCAAATACAAACTATCAGATAGAAATCTGATCTGCAAAATCATGCAAGATCTTTTCCATAACTTCACCAAATTCAGCTTTTAGAACCTTAGATCTAATTCACTAAGCCCTCAAGTCATGAACTTCTATGATCACCCATATTCTTCTAAACATCTACACAAACACCCCTTAAATACTAATCATTAACCATAAGTCGGCAAGATAAAACCTTTAACTCTTCCTAACAATTATTAAATGCCATACAAGTTAGCTTACAATTGTATACATACATTTAATTCAGCATGTCAGCCTATAAAAATAGCTACCAACAATAAATGCACCAAGTCAGTCCAACAAATCACACAAAACTCCAATCGGTAAGTCAAAACAACTGAGCATCAGTGAATTAACTAAGCATGTCAAGTATCATTGAGCACTAGTGTCAACCAAGCACCACATGCATGACTGAGTAGCACTATCACCGAGCATCAGAGACTACCGAGTTCCTTCAGTGACTGAGCTTCCTTCAATGATCAAGGCTGTTGGTCAAGGTTGTAACCGAGTAACAATCGACCAAAATAAAAGCACCCACGTAGTTTCACTAAGGACACAAAATTCCCCTGCCTCAACCTTGGATGCCCCTACATTAGACACCCTACATTCCAAAAGATGTTCATATGTGAGAAGAACATCTTTTAGGACTCAGCTCATAAATCCTAATTTGGTTCTTCACATACAAGTCCTCCATCTTCTCTGCTTGCATATTATTCCATTTCAGTTTCCTCTATCTCTTCAAGTCCTTTCTAGACAACATATAGGTCAGTTCTCCAAATTGATCATTCATTTTCTCTAGATCTACCAACTCAAATTAGGAACCAATACTCAAGCTTCTCCTACTGAGCATTGTATCCATCGAAGGCATCAGTGAAAACTTCTTGTCATCCTTCTCAACAATAAAGACATTCTTCACACAATCATAAATAGCTTTGCAATCATATTGCCAAGGTCTATTGAGAAATATATCACAACTATTCATCTTCACAATATCACATAACACAAGATCCTTATTCTGACCAATATGAACATCAATGAAGCATTGTTCTCTAACTTCTAGAGCATGATCATCTTATAACTAACCAATCCTATAAGGATGTGGATATCTCATTCTATTCAAACTAAGTTTCCTGACCATGTCCTCAACAACAAGGTTATCAGTACTACCACTATCAACAATAACATCATAGAGTTTATCTTTAGACTTGCATCAGGTCCTAAAAAAGTTACTCCTCTAACAAGGTTCATCCTTTTTACTGAGCAATGTTTGTCGAAGTAGAAAGCTCTCTGATTCAGGTTCATTCTGAATGTTTTCATTTACCACAACAGTTCATCAGTCAACCTTCTTCTATGTATACTCAAAAGAATAGTGTCCTTCCTGTCCATAGTTATAGAAAGTACCCTTAAAGATAAATCTACCTATCTTCTTCTTAGGTTCCATAGGTTTCTATTCATCTTCTACATCATTTAGTTTATCCTTTGCCAAGTGATCAGTTTTCTCCTTCCCTTGAGAGTTAGTAGGATGTTTCCTCTTCAAATTATCTTCTACCTTTAGAGCATACTGATAAGCATCTTCAACATACCAAGCTCTTCCTGAATATCTAATCTTAGACCATTCACATATTGAGCTACTTTTTCCTTACCAAGTTCTATGTGTCCAGACCAAATAGTAAGCTTGTAGAATCCCTTGGTATAATCTTCAATAGACAAATCCTTCTGCTTTCAATTTTTCAATTTCTTAAACAAGTCAAGCTCATAGTCAACCTATATGAACTTAGCTTTCAATTTTGTCACCATCAACCTCCACCGATTGATATTCATTTTAAATTTATCTTCTCTATCTCTTTGTAGTTCTTTCCACCAAACAGTAGCATGTCCTTTCAACTTTTTCTATGCTAATGTCACCTGAAGAGGATCTTCAATTTCTTCCAGCTCATAGAAATCTTCAAGTTCACCAATTCAATCTATCAGATTGTTGGGTTTCAAAGTACCAGAGAAAGTAGAAACTTCCATTCAGTAATTACTAAATTGAGTAATTTTGTCTTCACTAGATCTATCCCCTTGGTCATCACAATTAGATTTAGTAGGTTCAAATTCTATAGCATCTTCTTCATAGCTTCCCTCAGTACCAACATTTTGAGGTATACCAGTAACAACTCTCATTATCTTGGTGACCATGTCATTCTTCATCAATTCCATCTTAGATCTGAAATCTAATTTCACTTTCTTTGTGATCTAGGATTCTAGAGTATCACAAAGATAAAAAATAAATCTAGTGTCCAATCTTTTTGGATGCATCCTTAAAGATATGCAAAATAAACCCTCTACAACAAATGCTCACCAACCACCTTGTGACAATTTCCAAGTTGTGTACAAGTCAAATCATAACCTACAATCTTGCAAACAACTAGGGCATAATTTCATAAGTTTAGTGCCACAGATCTACAATCAAGATCATGTGATCTTTTTGTCAACAAGATAAACTTTGCAAGATTAGCCTCGCTAGGTTATCTTTTTCTTAATTCTTCTCCACAAGATCAACTTCACTTTGATGAGAATAAAGTTCACTCTGATACCACCTAATGCAGTCAAGGATGGTAGATCCATTAAGGACAGTCCAAACCTTGTAGCCAATAGAACAACATAGTGGATTACTCAACAATGCAATACAAATAATTGTTTAACTCTGATTTTCATTAACATGCCCCACTGTAAGGCCTTCCGAGTTAGGGCCAATTATAATCATAAACAATTTTATAAGATAAAAAACTAGATCCAACACAATCACCAGCTAGTTCAGTTCTGAAGACAATCATAAGTTGATGGAAACCCTAAGGAAGATCTAAAATTGAGCTCACAAGTCTCCAAGTAATCTCCTTATTCCCAAGTATGCAAACCAATAGCTTTGCAAATAAAAACTATCAGATAGAAATCTGATCTACAAGATCATGCAAGATCTTTTCCACAACTTCACCAACTTAAACTTTCAGAACCTCAGATCTGATTTGCTAAGCCCTCAAGTCATGAACTTCTATGATCTCCCCTATTCTTCTAAAAATCTACCCAAACACCCCTTAAATACTAATCATCAGCCACAAGTTGGCAAGATGAAACCCTTAACTCTTCCTAATAATTATGAAATGCCATACAAGTCAGCTTACAATTGTATACAAACACTTAATTCAGCATGTGGGCCTGTAACAATAGCTACCAATAATAAATGCACCAAGTCAGTCCAACAAATCACATAGAACTCTAGTTGGTAAGTTAGAACTATCAAGCATTAGTGAATTAACCGATCATGCCAAGTATCATCGAGCACTAGTGTCGACTAAGCACTACAAGCATGGCCAAGTAACATTATCACTAAGCATTAGAGACTATTGAGTTCCTTCAATGACTGAGCTTCCTTCAATGATCGAGGCCATTGATCAGGGCTTTAACCGAGTAATAACCAACCAAAATACAAACACCCATGCAGTTTCACCGAGGACACAAAATGCCCCTACCTCACCCCTGCATCTTGTTCTTAGGTCTACATGTACCAATTTAACTTTTAAATACTTGAACAATCTTAGATCTAATCACCAACTCAACTTGGTCTCTAAAGTATATACAAGAAACTTATAACATGCATTTCAGTATCCAAAAGTAATTAACTTGTAGAATATAACAATATCCATATCAAAAAATTCACACAAGTATAACACTGGGATTTATAGTGGAAAATTTTTTTGGGAAAAACCACTTTGTAACATGTTACTTATGTTTTCACTCTTTTGAAGTGAGCTATGTGAAAAACCTGTTAGAAAGTAGAGTCCACAAAGATAACTGAGAGGGGGGGGGGTGAGTCTGTTATTAGATAACTATAACATTTATCAACTTTAATAGATTTTAACCATGTACGCAATATAACCAACAACCATAGAAAGATATTCATACACAATAACACAATGCCACAAGATATGTTGACTAGGGAACCTCTTGATCAAAGAGTAAACCTTGGTGGGAATGATGCCCACAAAAGATGCACTAATATGGATATTCCTTATGAGAGGATAGACTCTATTAGGATTCTTATGAAATACATTCAGTACATATGAATCCCTGTTAAAAGATTTTAACTTTGTTAGGAGTTATGGAAGACAAAAGGACCCACTGCCCAAACAACTTTAGGGTAAGATCATTGAACTCACTGCCCAACTAATATTTGTATTACACAACATAATAATACCAAAATATTACTGACCTCAACAATCCAATACTCCTCTAACTGTGCCAAACCGTACCAACTCCTTCATCAAATCTCAATACCAGATCTCTATACTTCGCATATCCTCTAACACAATTTTGCTTTCACAATACTTACAATCATCATACTTCATATTACAACAAAGAATACATTCCTTCGTTATTACCACACTCAAGTAATTAAAAATGAGCTGGCATTCAAATTACAAAATATAAGTTTCCACACATTACATCAAGATTACACAAAACTATCAACTTCCAATCAATATAATTCTTCACTCGTGTGACCTCGAATCTTGCATTGTCATCCACATCACTATCAACATCTCTTCAACTTCTCTCCACTATTAGAATTTGGAAAATAAATGACTAAGTGAATAAAACTTTTAGTCACGTGGCTAAAAGTTTTAGTCACATGACCAAAACTGATCATATTTGGCAAATAAATGACTAAATAAATGACCAATTTGGTCATCAGGTAAAATCACAACTAAAATGACTAAATAAATGATCAATTTGGTCATAAAGTAAAATGACCAAATAAATGACTAAATAAATAGTTTGAGGGGTTTTTCCTTTTTGGTTCCACAATTTCATTCATTTAATGTGAGAGGTTTTCATCAAACAAATTTTCAGCCATGGCTTACTATTTTGAATTGGTTTCTCATCTCATGTCTAAAAACAAATTTGACTTTCATCTAATATTAGATCTTCAAATCAAATTAGATTTTGGTTGCACACATGAAATATTTAGCCCTTAAACTTGTTACCTATTTTTGGTTACAAAGACTAAGCTATGTATCTTCGTAGCTATAATCTACACTATTATATGCACAAAGACATCATAAGAGATTGTATAATTGTCTAGATCAATCATAGATGAGAAATACAATGTCCATACAAGTCATTTAAAAGATACCTTTGCAACCTTGGAAGTGATCAAGTTATAATCAATGACTTTGACTCATTCCCCAATGCATAATTCTAATCTATAGAGACACTCATATTCTTACAAAGATACATTAAAAGCTCTCCTTTATCAAATTATAAAATAAAGTTACAAAATAGAATAAGAATTCAAGCTTAAATCATTAGAAAACATCGTTGAACTGTAACGTCACTTTGAAAATGAAAATTACTCCAGTATGTAACATGCAAAAAACAAGTCCCTCTCTACCTGAACTCCTCAGAACTCCTCAACCAAGCTCAAGTCTTGCATATAAAAATTTAATATTTAATTAAGTGGCTTATAGAATTGTCACCTTAATAAATATTAATCACAATAGAAATCATGCAAATTGTCCCTTCATTAATGTCGCTAATATCACCTAGTAATTAATATCTTAATACTAAATATTTACACAAAAAATTTTAAATTATAATACTCAAATTCTATTTAACATTTTTAACATCTAATGAATAATAAAATTTATAAGATCAATAGGGAAAGCAGTGTGATTAAGTTTGGTGGCCACTTATTTATTTATTTACCATTAGAGGGATTTACTATGATGAAATACCATCTTCTAAATTTGTAGATATTTATGAGACCTTCAACAACTATAGTAGAATTTGGAAAATAAATGACTACATGACTAAAATTGATCAAATTATGCCATTTTTTACAATTCACAAGTATAAATGACCAATTTGGTCATCAGGTAAAAAACACAACTAAATAATTAGTCACACAAACAAAAATGAGTGAATAAATGACTACTCCTCTATACAATTTGATATTAACATGACCAAACTAGTGAGTTTTGTGCACTAACTATATATGAAACAAAGGATTTATATCATTCAATATCTAGTGATAGACAAACAAAATATTTAATCTATTTGAGAGAATGAATTGATCAAGAAGCATGCCACATTTGACCCTTGGTTTTAATAAAATATGTACTCGTTTTTCCAATTTTACTTCTATAAGATAAAATTTAAATTATTTTCTTTTACCTCCAAGTGAAACCCTCACACTTTATTAGATAACACAAGTGGCCCCATGTGATTTTTAAAGAATTTGACACTAGAGGATTCAGACATAAATCATGAAACAAACATATTTAGAGTATCAAATGAACCTTATTTAAAAACATCTTTTAAAAAATTAAATATAAAACAATAAGCATGATCAATAAACACTACTACATTATAACAAGGAAAATTAAGACATTTTTTAAGGCAAAATTAATTTTTTGCCTTAAAAATTTAATGTATTGTTTTAATTATCCAAAATTTTAAAAAAAATACTCTTAATTTAATTAAATAAAAAATTAATATAAAAGAATACATTATGGCAAGGGAGGGAAATAGTAAAAATTAAGACAAAAGAATACATTTTGTCAAGGGAGGGAAATAGTTTTTTTGACATGTCTTTCGGAAAAAACCCTGTGCCTAGAAGGAAAAATTATGGTTTGAGTTTATGGGCACTTGAATCGATTTTACAATATACAGTATGTTAAGGTAAAAGCACAATCAGGTGTCATTTTTTTAGGCTAACTTATCAGCACAACTGAATATTAGTATTTCTAACCAAAAATTAATTTTGGTCAAATATATAGTCTAGATAGATTCATTCTAGCTAAGTTAGATAAATGCTTTAACTTTTCCAATTGGAAATATCTATTAAATGAATGTTTTATACCACTTTGGGTCAAATTACCATAAAAATAAAATTATTTTAGAAAAGTGACGTTTCAATAAATCATAATCTTTTTAATGATATTTTTTCAAAAATAAAAAAAATACCCTTTTGTAGAGATCAGAGTCAAGAATATCCTCATATAGATTTTATAGTGTTTTAATTAGATGTAGCTTATTGTAATTAAAAAATATTTCAAGTGGGTATTTTATCAGTCAAGGAGATGTTGATTCAAAGAAAGAAAAAAATAGCAAATCATATTAAATAAATTTGAAAAACATATGGTGCACTAGAGGAGAGAGTCCTCTTCAAGAATATATATTTCTTTTTTTTATTGGGATATATTTGTTATGAAAAATATGTTGCGAGATGAAAACTCTCAATTTCAGATAGTTGGAATTTGAATTCTTATAAAAGAGAAAATATAGGTCACAAACCAATTTTTATTTCATCATGCACTAGCTATATATGTCATTTATGACATATTTTGAAATTAGGGCAAATACTATTTATTTACATATAATTGTTTGGTGGGAACTAGACCCCTAATTTTCAACATTTTTAAACAACTGAAAAATTGTCTTTAAAATTTTTTAAAAAAATCAATTATTACTCAAAAAAATTATTAAAAATATTAATCATAAACTTCATCCATTTTATCACATTTAATTAGTTCACATATTCTTCAAATTCCAAACATAAATGTCATTTTTATACTATTGAAGTTGAATAGCTTTGATTTTGTTAGCCCTTTTCCTTTGTAAAAAGGTGATAGCTTATTGTGCTTTTACCTGTTAGCTCTCATGTTTACTCTCACCAGTCAGAGGCCCTTACTTATGTGTGTATTTTGATGCTTTCCTCAAAATGGGGTCAAGGACGGGCTCACCTAGAAAGGAATGATCACTCTTGACAAGGATTTTTGTTTTTACAATTTGCTGACTAGGTTTCCAGCTTCTAGCAAGTATATATTATTTTATGTGCCCTGGATTAAATATAAAGAAATTGTGTTCATATATTTTCCCTAAATATTTATTGTAAGCACCATTATTGATTTCTAATGTGATTTTTTGAACATTATCAAAGGTTTTTGGTCAATCATTTTTAGCACAACCAAGCTTCCAACCTGCCTGCTTAAAACTCCACATAATATTTTTGATTAGTGAGGGTACACCCTGAACATTGTGGGGGATTGTACATCATAAATAGTAAAATTTCCTCAGAGGTAAATAATCGACAACTTGATGCTGATGAAGCTTAAAAACCTAATGTATTTTCTCATTTTTAATATTTCTTTCATTTCTTTTTAAAAAGTCACAATTCTTATGAATTACAAATATTCAAAATGAATTGCAGAAGGAAAGGACAATTACTAAGACCTTCAATTTTTTTTTGATAGACAAGTTGTTGGAAGAGACAGATAATGCAAGGAGAGAACTAAATGCAAAGGGGGTTGTCATGGAATCATCTCATAATTAAGGTACATCACTACTAATTTTTTCTCAATTTGGAGATATTATTTTGACTAGGGTTAAAATGCTTGATTTTTTTTGTATTTATTAGTTTAGGGCTACATGTAATGGAATTGAATTGCTTAGGATTAGTGTATTTATACTAATTGGGATGGAAGTTGGTCAAAATATCCTTAGCTTGAAACGAGAGTGAAGAAATCATTATTCAATAATTATTTTGGGTGAGAATGGAGGGTAAATCATGGGGGATCTATGTGTCCCAAGGCATAATCATGTTGAATGTTGAATTCCCATTCCTTCCTTTTTCCTCCCTCAACCTTTGGGAGGTATGAGTCATGACACAAGCGGGAATTTCCTTCTCATCATTATTTGTCCTTGAAAAAAGACTGCAAGTGCAAGCATATTTATTTGACTAAATCTCTTCTCTTATCTACTCGTATTCCATAGATTCATTCCACACTTATAATCAATCTACCTAAACTACTACAGGTGTCCCTACTCTATCTCTTGGCAATGCATCTCAATCTTGATATGGTATTGGTGGGGAAGCAATCTACCTATATCTAGAAGGTAAGTTCTAGTTTAAAATAAAAATGCAAATCTATTTCAATCACAAATAACTTGATATAACTTGATTCCTTATATTGTCTCCTCCATTGGTGTAATCTATGAATAAATATACACAGACTTGAATTATTAGTATCATTCATGTCAGGTTTCATGTCAAGTGTACCTTTTTGAGATCTCATATCCTGCACCTCTTTTATAGTTTCACCTCATGAGACATGCAGTGAAACGTTCAATGTGTATCACAGAACTCATATTATAGTCAGAAATATTTTGAGACTTGAAGGATAAGAAGGGCATGCATAAACTTGATACATGAGTGTCTTAATCCAAGAATTCTTATCAATGTCAAGCGAGACCTTTGAAAATGGGGGACCTTGTTTTAGAGAACTTTTCTACTCAATAGATAGTTCAAATATCCATGTAGCCTCATGCAGACATTGTACCAGATCATTACTTGCATCTTCAGCTTTAAAAAACTAATTCAATATAAGCCTCATTTCTTCCAATTCTCTATAGAATTTTCTTGGTAACTCCAATTAAAAATGATCCCATCCTCTGGGGCAGTTGATGCAATGAGGGAAAGAAATAACTTGTGTTTCAAATTACATAATGGTGGTTCAAACTTGCCACTATCCTTTAGATTGCCCATGCAACTTAGTATATAATTTATCTTTAAAAATGCCTTGTAACAAGAAACTCTTCGGCTTAATGGATGTAAAACAACCAAACTATTTGAATTGTTGTAAAGAAAGGGTATATTCAACTTGTTCTATGTGAGTAATTAAGACACTAGAAGTGAAATGATCCCATGAAACATAAGTACATTTTACTAGTTAATTTTTCATTTAAAAATATCACAGTCCATGAAACATAAAGAAATTTTACTAGTTAATTATGCATTTAGAATATCATGGTACAAGTCATGAAACATGAGCAGATTTTACTAGTTAATTATGCATTAACATATGGCACTTTACAAGGTGTTGCTATTTGACTCATTAAAAACTCTTGTGTGAACTACAAATTGCAAACTTTCAGCCTCCACACTCACAAAAGTGTTGCTAGCTATCTAGCCATATATTTATATATGGCTAGGTATAGATGTGACTAATAGCAGCCAAAGTCCCCTATCAAAATCCCTACTAAAAATGGAAGTAGAAGTGGTCTCCTCAGGGTGTCTCAAATAGTATAGAGTGATCAATGCAAAACCAAATCATAAAATTGTATCAAACGTCTTCTCCCTCTTTTTGTTCCATAATATTTTGGAGGTCACAAGAGGGACCTCCTTCCCACTAACATGTTCAACTTAGAAGTCACATAAGCCACTCAATCAACTCAAGCCAACATTGAAGCCACATGGATGTCACTTTGGGGGATTTGAAGATGGGTCTCCAACATGAGAACCTTACAGCCTTTCCATTTGAACATAACCCCATTGACTATATCAAACATCTTATTGCTCTATGCATGCCAAAAAGATAACTGCCAGAAGTCCAACAATGCATTTACACTACTAGTTTAGTATGTGATAGGTTTTGCATATGTATGGAAAAATTAGCTTGAAGCATATTGAAACCCTCAAATATCCATCAATCCTAGCACTTCGACATGATTTCTCATTGCCCAAGCTTCCTTGAAGTCTACCTTAAAATTAAATGAGCAAGGTACATTATTATCTAAAAACATCAATTTTTTTCTTCTAGATTTGATTGTGCATGGACTACTTTTGTCATCAACATATTGGGTCACACAACTTGATCCAGTAGTAGGATGAGAAAGAGATTAAGGAGTCAAAAAATAATTTTTTCAACTCCTCAATGGATCACATAGTATGACCTAAAATGTTGATGTTCAAAAATACTTCACGTGCAATTGAATCCAAAAAAATGTAATTGATATTTACCTGAATTGTGGAAATCTGTTATCACTTATATTTAGGCATTTCATATAGAATTTTATTTTTTTATAAAATAATATGTAATTGTATTGGTACATTGATTTGGGGTTAGTGATGCTTGTCTTAGACCACAACCTTTTCTAAATTATCAAACTCATAATTGTTGATTTAGACAAGTTGATACTAGAGATTAAAAGAAACTTTAACAGTTTATTCATGGTTGTTACTTCTAGAGTCAAATGTGAATAGATGTTTAATGTTGTGTGACTACTGAAGAGAAATTTTTTGATGATTCAGAGAAGTTCAAATTGGAGAATATAGGAAACTTTATAATTTACTTAGGGTGACTTGTAGACTTGAATATGAATAGGTGTATAATGCTTTTATAATTTTATAATTTTTTAGATAAGCAGGAAAAAATAGGTCTTGACCCTTTACACAATTGCCTAAAGGAAAAACAAAATAGGTACATGCTGACCAAAAATAGTAGAGCAACACTACCACAACAAGCAAATAGAAAAAAAAAACACCAACAACAAAATGTAACCACTAACAGAGTCTAGGGGTAGGAACAGTCCCCAATCATCCAACATAAAGGTATGCAAATTACTATTAAATTTGTTCTTCAGAGACTTCTCCAGACTAGAGCTGGTGTAACCATGTTTCTTCTTGGTAGTATTCCAAAGCAAAGAAAAGGTAGTGGCAGATCTATGCATTATTTTTGAGGTAAACTTAGTCATATCATTCATTTTATTTGATAGCCTAACCATTCTTTTCTTTAAGGCATTGATTTGATTGGTATTGGTTCATAGAGAGAATAATTATTCTGCTTCTGCTTTGCTTGAGGGAGCTTTGTGGGATTTTAGGAGAATCAGAGTCTATGTAGGGAGCATTTATTTCACTGAAGGCTATTGCCCTCACGTCGTAGTGGTCTTTTCTTTCTCCAGATTAGAATTGTCTGTGGACAATTCAATTTCTTTCATATTTGGGGGTTTAGAGCTTGCTAAATAGTTAGATCTTTATATCACCTCCCCTTATTTGTCTTTAAACCACAGAGCCTAGTCATCTTCAACTATGCCATTGGATTTGGGAGTCCAACCAGAGTACTTAATTACACCCACACATACTACCATTTGTCATTTAGTGTCATTAAATATTGGGTGCCGGGGCATTTTTGTTCTTACATGCCAATTTTTGTGTCCTAGGTGGGGTAGTGGAGTTTTCATAGATGATCCGTCTTATTGGTTGTGGGTGGTGGTGGTTACAGTTTTATCTTAATTTCCTAGAATCTTGCATTTATGCATGACATCCAAGATAGAGTTGAATCAAGTATCGACATTTAAGTTTTTTTTAGAGAGATGGTATTGTATATGCTTCATGCAAAATCAATTCTTACTTATGGTATCACTGTTGTTGGAAATAATTGTCTGAAGGAAATTGCTACTCAAATTATGTATTGTCTTTGATGTCACACAATGTCATAGTGCGCAGCAATCAGTTTCTACCGAGCTCAGTCGGTCTACCAGACAAGAAAATTAGTGTCTACCGAGTCCACTCGGTCATCAAAGTAAAGTTAGCATTTACCGAGTTCAGTCGGTTCTCGAAGGTAAAGGATTGTCGGTGTTTACCGAGTTCCCTCAGTCTCTGAAAGATTGTAGAAAGTTATGGTCACTCAGCACTGTTGGCCCTTGAAGGATTTTTGCAAATAAAGTTTTCTTAATTCAGCTGACTGTTATACTAAATAATGTCGATTTGAAAAATCTAAAATCATATAAATAAAAGGTCAAATGTGAAAAATAAAAGATACACACAGCAGAAGATTTACAAAAGAAAGATAGGAAAGGTGTGTGCGAATTTGTGAAGGATGTTCAGATATCCTTAAGGTGCAGCAGAGATTTATTCAATCAGGAAGGATCATACTTATGTAGATTAAAGATCTGTAATCAGCAAGGCAGTTGCATTATTATACAGGTCATTTTCATTGTTACCTTCTTATCATTGTAACAGTGAATTCTAAATCTCTTAACCGAGTTCGTTTAACAATCATATTGTAAATCCTCTAACAAGGTGACAATTCCATTGAATTATTTTCAAGACCTTTTACTAGGCCACTCCTAGCAGGGTGATTAAATCCTCTAACAAGGTCACACCTAACAGTGTGTTTTGTAACCTTTTACCGGGTTGGCTTCTAACCGGGCATCACTTCAAAAAAGTGAAAATTGGTATCTAAATACATTGGTGGTTTTTCCCATATTGGGTTTCCATGTTAAATCTTGTGTCTCTTGTGTTCTTAATTGCTATCATAATCATATACAAGTGCTGATGAACATCTAAAGATAATTTTGCTAATACTTTTTGCATCTTCAAAGTTACTGCAATCTATTTACCAAGTGTTAAAACAGATAACATTCTTTAAGATATCCTAAGGGATCTAGAAAGAAATAATAGTGAAGTGTTTTATGGTTGACTGATTCACCCCCCCCCTCTCTCAGTCACTTTATCCATATTCCATCAATTGGTATCAGAGGATTTGGTGCTTGCAGGAAGGGTTTCAAGGACCTAAGCTAAGGATCGGGATGTCTTATAAGAGGGAAATTCCAAAGCTCAACAGAGATAACTTTTCAGCATGGCAAGGTCTCATGCGACTTCATCTGGCTTCCATTGGTGATTCAGGATGCAAATACGTTGATGAAGAATACACAGTTCCTACTGGTGCATTAACTGTTGAAGACATTATAGAGAAAAAGACTCATAACACCATGTTGATAGACATTGCATCTGCTCTCAGCTATGAAGAATTTGATGATATTAAAGAATGCACTACTGCATATGAAATGTGGATTACACTAAAGAAAATATACGGTGGTGATGCAAATGTGAAAAAAGCCAAAGTAGAAAGCCTAAGAGGATAGTTTGACAAGATGAATATGAAGGAAGATGAAAACATTGCAAAATATGTTGAAAAAATCAAAGCAAGTGTAAGTGCAATTAGAGCTTTTGGAGGAACAATCTCAGATGAAACTGTTATAAGTAAGGTACTCAAAACATTACTCCCTATCTATGCAATAAGAGTATCAGCTATTCAAGAAAGAAGATGTCAAACAAACCACAATATAACTTTAGATGCTTTAGTTGGAAGATTGACAGCCTTTGAATTAGACAACTATGACAACTATGTTCCAAATTCCAAAAATATTGAATCAGCATTTGAGGCCAAGGTTTCACTAAAGAAGAACAAGAAAATTAAAGAAGTTCAGTCAGAAAGTGAAGAAGTATCAGAAGAAAGTTCTTATAGTGATCTTGAAATTGTAGAAGCATTACTTGCAAAGAAGTACTCTAAAGGAAAAGGTAAATATAAAGGTAAAACTCCTTTAATCTATTTTTCATGTGAAGAAATTGGACATATTGCAGCTAGGTGCCCAGACAAGCAAGTCAAGGAAGAGAAGAGAAGTCACAAGTACTATGGCAAAAAGAATTTCAAATCATTCAAGGATAAAGGAAAGAAAACATGTTTTATGGCTAAAGATTCTGATGATAGTGAAAAAGAAATTGTCTTTATTGCTATAAAAGATGAATCTAATGATGATGAAGATAAGATGGCACTTATTTCTCATATAAGAAAAGATGATATATGGATAATAGATAGTGGATGTTCACACCACATGACTGGTGACAAGACAAAATTTGAATATCTAGAAGACTGTGATAGTGGCAATGTAAGATTTGGAAACAATGAACCTTGTTGTATAAAAGGAAAGGGAAGAATCTCATTAACCAAAGAACTCATATGTGATAATGCTTATTGGGTTGAAGGACTAAGACATAATCTTCTAAGTGTAGCACAGCTAATCAACACTGGTTTCAAGGTTGAATTCATGAATGGTCAAGCAAGACTACTGGATGAAAAAGGAAAACTCATTGGATCAGGAAATCAAACAAAAGGTAACTTATTTTATCTTGATCTCAGTGAATATTCATGCTTTATTGCTCAAATTGAAGAAAGTTGGCTATGGCACAAAAGGTTATGTCATGTGAATTTTCATAACATGATAAAAATAAGCAAATTCAAGAAGGTTAGAGGCATTCCTACTTTAAAGAAACCTGATACTGGTCTATGTAAGAATTGTCAGATTGGAAAAATGAGTAAAACTAGTTTCAAGAGTAAGAACTATCAGTCTAAAGAAATTTTGGAAATTGTGCATACTGATTTATGTGGACCTATCGGAATACAAAGCTATACTGGAGATAAATTCTTTATTCTTTTTGTTGATGATTATTCTAGAATGATGACTGTTATGTATCTAAGAGAAAAATCAAAAGCATTTGAAAAGTTCAAATGGTACTTAGCAAGAGTGGAAAAGGAAACAGGGAAAAGATTGAAATGCTTAAGATCAGACAGAGGTGGTGAATTCATCTCCCATGATTTTAACAACTTTTGCATTGAAAGAGGAATCAAAAGACAGGTATCAGCTCCTGGAACTCCTGAGCAGAATGGAATAGCAGAAAGAAGAAACAGATCTATTATGGATTGTGCAAGGACTCTAATGATAGAAAAGAACATCGCTATAAAGTACTAGAAGGAAGCTATTAGCATTGCAGTTCATACCTTGAACCGAGTACAATTGAAGAAAGACACATTCAAAACTCCTTATGAATTATGGTATGGCTATAAACCCAATGTAAGTTACATGAAAATATTTGGTAGCAAGTGTTATATCTTAAAAGAATCCAGAAGAAATAAATTTGATGTGAAAAGTGATGAAGGAATATTCCTAGGATATTCTAGCAAAAGCAAGGCATACAAATGTCTGAACTTATCTACTCACAAAGTCATAGAAAGTATACATGTAAAATTTGATGAGTTTGTAGAAAAGACTGAAGAAGAAATCAAAAGGGAACCTGAGAACTACAGAAGATTCATTTACATTGAACCTAAAACATTGGCAGACACAACTATCAATGAGGAAACTATATCTACCAAGCTGAGCATAGTTACCGAGTCACAAACCGAGTCACAGGAAGAAATTCAGATCGAGTCTCAGCCTAAAGTTACCAAGCAAATATCTACCGAGCCCGAGCAACCTGAAGAAGAGATCCTAGAAGACAACAGCATGACTCATTCAAAAGGAAAGGAACCTATACTAGCCAAATATGTCAGAAGACATCATACACCAGATCAAATTATTGGAAACAAATCAGATGGTACTATGACAAGAAGCAAGCTAAAAGGTACATGTCTGCTTACTGATTTTGAACCTAGAAATATCAAAGATGCATTGGAAAATGAAAGTTGGATTGAAGCAATGAATGAAGAATTAGAACAAATACAAAAGAACAAAACATGGACTCTTGTACCTAGACCTAAAGATAAGAATGTAATTGGAACAAAATGGATATTCAGGAATAAGCTGAATGAAGATGGTCAAGTATCTAGAAACAAAGCTAGATTGGTATGTAAAGGTTATTCTCAAGAAGAAGGTATAGATTATGGAAAAACTTTTGCTCCTGTTGCAAGATTAGAAGGTGTAAGAACTCTACTTGCTTATGCAACACACAAAGGATTTAAGGTATATCAGATGGATATAAAATCTGCATTTCTCAATGGAATTCTTGATGAAGAAGTCTACATTGAACAACCTGAAGGTTTTGTTGATCCAGATAAAAAGGACATGGTCTACAGGTTACAAAAAGCATTGTATGGTTTGAAACAAGATCCTAGAGCATGGTATGAAAGACTCCATAACTATTTGATTCAGATTAATTTCAAAAGAGCTAATGATAACAGCAATCTGTATATTAAAGAAGGACCAAATGACAAAATTGTATTGGCAGAAATATTTGTAGATGATACTATATTTACAGGGAATGAGGATCAGTGCAAAGAATTTTCAGAGCAAATGAACAAAGAATTTGAAATGTCTATGTTTGGTTTAATAAAATTCTTTGTTGGTCTTCAAATTCAGCAAAGCAAGAATGGTATATACATTATTCAATCTAAATACATTAAGGAAATACTTAAGAAGTTTGGTATGGAAGATTCAAAACCAGTTGGTACACCCATGTGTACTGGACTGAAACTTACCAAAAATGATGATTCAAAAGAAGTTGATCAGACCCTATACCAATCTATGATTGGAAAATTGTAGTATGTAGTACATACAAGACCTGATATTGCCTTAGCAGTCGGTATAGTAGCTAGATTCTCAGCAAAACCTAAGGAAAATCATATGATGGCAATCAAAAGAATCTTAAGATACTTAAGAGGAACTGAAGAATATGGTTTGTGGTATAAATTTGGAGGCAATCTAGACTTAAAAGTATTTACTGATGCTGATTGGGCAGGGAACATTGATGACAAAAAAAGTACAAGTGGTGGAGCATTTTTTCTTGGAAAAAGACTGGTATCCTAGACTAGTAAAAAGAAAAATTGCACATCTCAATCCACAGCTGAAGTTGAATATGTTGCTACAATAAACTATTCAAATATTGTTTGGTTTAAATAGTTATTAGAAGGTATGAAGGTTGAAATCAAAGAACCAGTTGTTATATTTTGTGACAATACCAGTGCAATAAACATTTCGAAGAATCCAGTGATGCATTCCAAAACCAAGCATATTGCTATTAAATATCACTTTGTCAGAGAATTGGTGTAGGACAAGGAAATCAGATTAGAATATATTCATACAAAAGAGCAGATTGCAGACATTTTCACCAAACCATTACCTAAGGATGCATTTGTGTATCTAAGAGGTAAGTTAGGGGTCATTCCCCTATTCGAGGCTCACTAAATATAGTTTTAGTGATGCATCAACTAGAACATGATTGAAAATCAACCAGTTGATGCAGCATATTCAAGGAATCATTGCATATGAATCAGTACTTGAGGTACATTAATTTACACTGGTATTATGTGAATTGTCTTTGGCATGTGTTGTCAAAGAGGGAGTGTTTTCTATGTCTTTGCTATTACTTCAAGAAATTTTCAATAGTCAGAAGGAAGAATTTTCAGGAAAAAGGAAGTTTGCTGACAGAGGGAGATTTGAATCTAAACCGAGCTAATTCTTTCAAATTTCTTATGCTATGACATATTGTGTTTCCATCAATGCCAAAGAGGGAGATTGTTGGAAATAATTGTCTGAAGGAAATTGCTATTCAAATTATGTATTGTCTTTGATGTCACACAATGTCATAGTCTGCAGCAATCAGTTTCTACCAAGCTCAGTCGGTCTGCCAGACAAGAAAATTAGTGTCTACCGAGTCCACTCAGTCGTCAAAGGAAAGTTAGCATTTACCGAGTTCAGTTGGTTATCAAAGGTAAAGGATTGTTGGTGTTTACCAAGTTCCCTCGGTCTCCAAAAGATTGTAGAAAGTTATGGTCACCGAGCACTGTCGGCCCTTGAAGGAATTTTGCAAATAAAGTTTGCTTAATTCAGCCGACTATTATACTAAATAATGTCGATTTGACAAATCTAAAATCATATAAATAAAAGGTCAAATGTGAAAAATAAAAGATACACACATCAGAAGATTTACAGAAGAAAGACAAGAAAGGTGTGTGCGAATTTGTGAAGGATGTTTAGATATCCTTAAGGTGCATCAGAGATTTATTTGATCAGGAAGGATCATACTTATGCAGAATAGAGATCTATAATCAGCAAGGCAGTTGCATTATTATATAGGTCATTTTCATTGTTACCTTCTTATCATTGTAACAGTGAATTCTAAATCTCTTAACCGAGTTGGTTTAACAATCATATTGTAAATCCTCTAACAAGGTGACAATTCCATTGAATTGTTTTTAGACCTTTTAGCAGGCCACTCCTAGCAGGGTGATTAAATCCTCTAACAAGGTCACACCTAACAGTGTATTTTGTAACCTTTTACCGGGTTGGCTTCTAACTGGGCATCACTTCAGAAAAGTGAAAATCAGTATCTAGATACATTGGTGGTTTTTCCCATATTGGGTTTCCACATTAAATCTTGTGTCTCTTGTGTTCTTAATTGCTATCTTAATCATATACAAGTGCTGATGAACATCTAAAGATAATTTTGCTAATACTTTCTACATCTTCAAAGTTACTGCAATCTATTTACCGAGTGTTAAAATAGATAACATTCTTTAAGATATCCTAAGGGATCTGGAAAGAAATAATAGTGAAGTGTTTTATGGTTGACTGATTCACGCCCCCCCCCCCCCCCCCCCCCCCTCTCAGTCACTTTATCCATATTCCATCAACTGTGACATTAGTAATCTCAGGATGAGAAAGAAGAAGTGCTTCTAATTCTGCTGGAGCAACCTATAAAGCAATGCAAAAACATATTAAATCTTTATGACTCTAGTAAATAATATGGATGAATTTTGTTTTTCAATGTATCCAAAAGACTACATTGAAAGCAAGTCAATCCTACTAAAGCCAATGAAGATTTTTTAATACCTGATAAGATTTTTATTTTATGAGTTTTTTAATACCATGCTTGGGGAGAGGACTTGCATCGGTAAATTCAATAGCCTCTTCAACCAACTCATCGATTTTCTTTTCAATTGACTTGAGACCTGATTCATTGGCAAGATTGTTCTCAATTAGGTAACTCTTCAAAGCCACAATTGGGTCTCTTGTTGCATAGTGAGCGTTCTCTGCTGTAAATATAGGACATAAATAATCATTTGTCAATAGTCTTAACCAGACAAAATAGATACATACTCACACGGATGCAAAAACTCATACTATTAACACTACATCTAACTTAAGCTCTAACACTGCATCTTACATCTGAAAGGAACTTATAACTTTATACTAGTGGTTATGAACTGTTAAGGCTCAAGCTGATTATGAATCTTTAACAAGAAGATCATACCAGAGTCTTTGTTCAGGCTCCCACTTTCCTTATATTTGACTTGGGGGGAACTTGCCACAACTATTTTTGTGATGATGAACATCACATGCATATGTACAACCAATTGATCCTGGGAATTATGCTGAGAGTTTAAAGAAGCTATAAAATCTTAGTAGTATGCAACACATATCTATTTTCCCGATTCATTAATACTCATTTTTCAACAGCATCAACAGACAAAAAAATTAACTTGAGCTGCAATATTGTCTCTCAAACTGAAGGGAATTCATATTTTCATGGTTCTAACTTTTGGATATGTAATCTTAAGGCCCAAGTTAGTCATGAGTCCTTAACAAGAAGACTAAACCAAAGACTTAATTGAGGTACTCACTTACCTTATTGACACTCAGACTTGGTATGGACATATAACTTTTGCGATGAAAAACATCTCATGCACATATACAACCAATTTAAAGAAATTAGAAAATCTTAGTACCAATTTGTAGAATTGCAAGATAATTATGTTCGCCCTACCCATCAATAAGCCACACGACACAAGATTTCCAATCCCTAGGATGTCTATATCAGAGATAAGGCACGTTATTATAATATTGCCAATTTTTTAGGGCTTTATATATCCAAAATAGATAAATAGATGGGATCCATTGAAAAATGAGTGGATAAAAGCATGTTTGTGTAATAACACCCAAAATCCTAACTTTTTGGTTAGAACAAGTGCTCAAAATATGTGGGATTAAAATCCAACTAGATTGTTAGAAACACCTACATAGTAAAACACCTTTAAATTATGTTCTTGTGCATCTTTATGGCCTAAAACACCCTTGCTAAGTGCATGCACATGATCTCTATAAGTACTGCAAACAAAGTCATGAGATTGGAGAGCCTTTATAAATCCAGTGGAGACTTGCTCATGCCCATTGTAAATATGTACGAACCCAAACATCTTTCCTTTGTAATACATTTGAGCACACATGTCTTCAAATGATCTTCCCCAAATCATATCCTCGTACAACACCAAGCCCTCCTCCCTCGTGATTAACTATATTAAAAGAAACAAATTTAATAAGCACTCTCTTCTAGCGATTAACATGAATTGTAATCAGCAAGTATGCTATGTAACTATTTATTTTCTAGGTATATACTTGATTCAAGGTTGTTCTTAACTTATGAAGATAATAGTTATGGTTTCTGAATCATTGCGTGAATAAAAGAAATTGGAACAACATGCCTACAAAGCCTCAACAAATAAATAAATAACCCATACAAATGGAAGGTTAATTTTCCCAGAATATGAGGAAATCTAGATCTTCGCCCTGCTTTGCCTAAAAATGGCTTGTAAAGAAGTACAGATCTTCACAATGACTTGCATAAACATAACACTACTGAGCATGAAGATCTGTATCAAAGAAACTGAGATTGACTTCTAATGCTTTCCATGGAGAGGCCAGATCTTCAATATTATTTGTAGAAAGTGTCAAGGCATGAGCATATATTATCTGAGGCCCCATTAATGGAAAATACTTTCTCCAATCAAGGGGAAACCTTCTTGACACTCACAATCAACATGAATGGGATCAATTTACATTTGAATATAAAAACTATCCTGATTGCCAAAGTTTTGTTGAATCCAAGTCTTAATGCTGTGGACGTGAGCAAATATGGATTGCAGTCAACAAGAGTAGCGTCATTAAAGAGTACACCCTCATGTTCCATGGTTATTCAATGCCCCAAAGGAAACTAAGAATACTCTTGCCATTAATTGGTCATTGTCCTTCAAAGATATTGCTTCTGTTGTTTAGAAGTTTACTGTCTCCCACTTTCCACTCCCAACTAGACTTGCAAAAATCCATATTAACTAAACTCCATGTACTCATCTTATTCCTTCAATGAAAAGAGATCATATCACAAGAGCACTCAACTGACTTACAAGAGGGAGGATATCAACCACTAAGTCAAGTCTGCACTTGCACCTTCCCGAGGTTCATTCCATTCTAGATGCAGTTAACTTCTCTTTGTTTCACCCAAATGGAGGATTCATAACACTTCTATTATCTCATTCATTTCTTGATTATTCTTATTTATGTGACTGGGAGTATCTTGTCTAAAGAATAACATTGATACCATACTAAAAGCCTATTTTAGATCATTTCTCTATGTAATGTGAGGATACTAACAATGTCAGTGGATACTGCCAATCTCAAAGTATGTGGTTCCTCGCTCTAAAGTAAAAGCTCATATATTGCTCATCTAACTTTGGTTTAGTTATGTATGTGCTTCATCCCTCCCAAGGAAAAAATCAAAAAATGCTTATACAAATTTAGTGTAATTGTAGATGAGAAATGTCATCTGCTTTTGTTGCAAAATTTAATTGGCAATTGTGAATAGGATTGACTAAAGTTTGGTCCCCATGCTTTAGCTCATCTACTAAGTCAACCACTTATAATTTTTCTTCTACCTAATTATAAAATCCTTTCTTAATAGCCTCATCTAGCTTTTCTTCTGCATGTTTTACCTTTTTATCACATTCTTTAATATAATCCCCAAGCCTTCCCAACTTAGACTCCATGTTCACTTCTTTTGCTACAACAATCTCCAATTCAGTGAGCAATTTTTCTACAAGATTCCTTTGAACCATCTTTATACCCGTGGATTTGTGTATAAAGAGGTGCAATGATCTTGTCCACAATTCTCTCCACTGGAGTGACTATAGGAGATGCAGTATCAACTTCAATAGAAGGCCAAATATTTTTTTTGGAAATAGAGGCAATAGAGGTGCAATCTAACATATTTAATAGTTGACATTCCTCTTGTTCTATTGTAGCAACTAGTAGTTTATAGAAAAATCCATTCCATTTCATCATCAAGGTTTGGCAGAAAATTTGCTTCAACAACATGTCCTTGCATGCTCAATCGCTGCTTCCATTCTTGAGTATCTAATTGTTTTGATGGGAAAAATATGGAGCTTTCTATTTTTTCATTATAAGTACCATGAGTCTTATTGAAAACCTTATCAAGATAATGGTCTAGTTATGACAAAGAAATATCAATAGAACACAAAACTTCAGGCAAAATAATATTCCACGGGTCAATCAAGGACTTCTATAGAGAATTTATTTGTGTGGAAGCTTTCTCCATAAAAAATTTCAAATCTCCAAGGGAGCCTTGAGCTTTCTTATATTCCTTCATTAATCAACATAGATCTAGAGCTTTCAAAACCTTTAAAATTTTCTAGAAATGAAGAAAATGTAGCACTCTAACATTAGATGCTTCCTTCTATAATATGCATTTTGTCTTCATCTTAAGTTCAAGAATTGTAGCAGCACATCGTGCAAGAGGAGGGTCAATTGAATTTGTCTTTGCTTCCCTAATTTTCTCTTTTACAATTCCTAGATACTTTTATATTTTGTTTCCCATGTGACTTCCAATTGAAAATATTCTAGAGTGTTGATTTTATATGTTTGATGAGAAGACCTCAAATGAGGTAACTTAGACATTTATACCAATGATATTCTCTATTGAAACTTAGAGTTCTCATTTCCATTTTATTATAGTGTATTCCCATACATGCATTAATTCAATGAAATAAATTTTTTTCATGCGCTAGATTGTCAATGTAATTTATAATAAGATGCCAAATATGAATTAACAATTGGTTGCAAATGATGGGCAGAGTTTGATGGTTTTGTGCCAACTGCTCTAGTAGTTTCTAAGGAGAAGCCAAAAAGCATGTGGGATGATAAAGAACAAGAAGAAGTAAAGGAGTCTTAGGAGGATGAAGACAATCTTTCTCTAGTAAGATTAGTTTACTCTCTATAATCAAAGGTATTCATATTTTTTCTATAATATTAAATTCTAGACAATATGCATCGCTCTTATTATCTGATAAATTATAATTTATTTTAGGAAAGAAACTAGTAGAGTGTTCTTTTTCTGGTTTGAGTGAGATTTCATGATCTTCTTAATGCAAAGCATCATGCAAGACCAACCTTTACCTTGATACAAGGTAACTTTCCATCCTTGTTTTGTAACAAAACCCACTACAAAACTCTTCAAGAGGAACTATCCCTTGCAATTAGGCCTCTCAAAGGAAATTAAACATTCTAAGATGTCCTATCAACTTGACAATGAACAAACATACCCATATAAATCGTAGTCCATCAAATAAAAATAGAATATTTAAGCGCAATGGTTGTCCACTTTCTTTTGTCACCTAGCATGTTTTACCAGCTCAACCATCCCACAAGACAATCACCAAGTACTCTTAGTCACAAGAATTTCAAAATAATATATCACCACAAACTATCTCTATATTTTCCTTCAAATTGGAAGAACATTTCTTTCAAGTCATTTCATGCCCCCTTAGGTGTTGTCCATATGGCGGAGAACTTCCCGTCCACAATTAGTAGCAATAACCATAACTATGATCACAACCAAAGAAGAATAATGTCAGATCAATCAACCACATTCCATCAAAAAATAAACTCATATGAAGGGTACCTTTATATCATGATCACAACACTGGACAATAAACATCTTTCACTGACAAATAATCCTTGCAATCTTGACTGTCACCGTATAATCAATTTGAACATGGAAATAAGTTATCAATCCTCAACCTGGGAATGTGAAATATTTTCCCTATTAGAAAGGCATTATATCAATAAATATCCATCACAAAATTTATTTGAACATTGAATCAAGGACCATTCACATTAACAAGATTATTCATTGTTGTGACTATCATTACCATGTCAGTTTTGACTATATACAAAAAATCATTGCCTAACTTCGACAAATTCCTTTATCATACATGCTATGGGGAACAATGGATGTCTCTTAATCTTGTTCAAACCTATTATGCCATCTTGGACCCTTTCAAACACCAATATCGATCAGAACAGTGTAGTATACTGTGAAAACCACAGAAAGTTCATTGTGTAAGCCTGCTAGGGTATCAAATACCTCTTTGAAGACAAAACCAATTAACATGAGAACAAAATAAATTGAAAGGGCTTTGAAAATTATATTTTATTCTAGAGTTTGAAGATTTTTGAATGGTTCAATTAGAAGATATTGACAAACCTTTCTTCAAAACCATATCTAGGAGGGTCTTACACATTTTTCAGTAAATTCATTCTTTCTCCTTTTATAGTTCATGACTATTGCTAAAATTAAGTTTTTAATAAAGATAATTCATCACTCTACATGCCCAAACAAATTTTATGCCTCATCCAATCTAGTTACCAATAAAGGACATGCATTGAAATAGAAAACAATGTGACTATCACAGTGATTTTATAGTTACTATTTAGTCTAAGAAATTATGAGTTAGAGCTTCAACTAGTTGCTATGAAAAGCTTTTCTAAGTTGTGTAAATAGGCTTTGGCTCTTCCAGTAGGGAGTACAATAGTTTTTTCTTCTTTAAGTTCTGTATTTTTGAGCAAATGTTTTGGTAAGAATGTTCTTTTGCCACTTAATGAATTGAATTTCAATTTAAAAAAAAACTAAAAAGCACAACTCTTTAAAAGAAGTTTGAAATGTCCTTGAATTCAAAAGGAGACAATAATTATGTTTGGCTTGAACATAATTGGATGCAACTTGCTACTCATTACAAAGAACTTTAGAGTAAGGACAGAGAGAATATACAGTAAATATTGAATTAGAAAGAAGGAAGGAAAAAGTTATGAGCAACAGACCAGATAAAGGCATGTAAATGTCCACATTAAAAAATGAGTATTTGTGAGAATCCCATTTATTGTGTACTCTAAAATAAATTATCAAACTACCAGCCAAACACATGAATTTGATTTGGACATTTGAGCAATTGCAAGAACATTCTTTGCGAAGTCATGATAAGATATAGTGATTGACTATCGACAAGTTACACATCATTACTAAACTCAACAAGACTCAATGCTCTCCACTGGAATTCCATCTAAATTTTTTTAAAGTGATGAGGTGAAGCAAAAATCCATTTTCATGAGGGACCTCTTTTACTTCTCTGGAGAACCTGCTACATAGAAGCAAAAATCTGTTAGCATGCCCAATATCTTCTTTGCATATTCAAGGTTCAGCCTCTATTTGAGATATAAAAATAATGCAAATAAATTTTGTGTTGGTGAGAGACACACATTGGTGAACAAGAGATATTATGCACTTAGGAGCAAGAATATGTGGCTTGAATTGATAGAACCTTCACACCTAGATTTCAAGGCCTTCTTTGGAGGTAACTTGATGCAATGAGTGTCAAGTGAACCATTTGAGCATATGACACATTGATTATTGTAGATCACTATGAATTAGGGATAAAATTAGAGATGGGTCATTGTCAGTTAATCTTGAAAAAAATATTTGATAATATGTGAGTATATAACCTACGGTCACATTGGTAAAATTAGAGATTGAGAGTTTGTAACACTAAAGGAGGATAGAAGTGATGTTGTCTTAATCAAGAACAAGCATTTCTTTCAAATATATAATACGAAGTTCTGGTCTAGTTATTGCTTCAATTTTACAGTGAAATTATGAGGGAACAAGGTTTCATATCTTTGTAAGAGAAATTGATGGGCATAGTTTGGTTGGAACAATGAATTTGATTAAAGAGCTTCTGAGATTTAGAGCTCAAAGGATACTCTACACTTATTAGGATGCATTACTAGCAAAAAATTTTTAAGAACTTTATCCAATTGTAATTGCCGATACTACATGTCTTTACTAGAAAAAACAAGGCCTCTTAAGACTTGGAGAGACAAAGGTAAGCCTCCACACACTATTACAAATCTTTCAACTGAATCCTCAAAATAACTCACTAGAGATGGTTGGCAAAATGCATGCCAACAGGAAAGTTTTCTGCTATGATCCCTATTCATTTCTTTCATCTTATAATGAATTCTGATCTCAAACCTAATCAACACCCTCTCATTGCGGGTTGTGACAATTAGCAAACTGCAAAGACTCAACATATCCCTCACTAATAATTTTTCTAGTTGGTGCACGTGATCAATGTCATTTAAAACAATAAGGAAATGCAAGCGATCACTTCTTGCCAGATAATGTTGGAGATAGCTAGATCCTTCATCTATACTATGAAATTGATGCTTTTCATGGAATAGTTCAATTAGGAGCTTGCTTTTCAAGGAAATGCAATTTTTTTCTCACACATTGAAGAGAAAACAAGATTGATTATATTTTGATCACCTGCAATTGAACAGTTCTTAACCAAGAGTTGTCTTTCTAGATCCACCCATCCCATTTATGCCAATGATGTCACCTTTGTGCACTCTTTTCTTGTAACAGGTCCTTTCAAAACCTTCTACAATTTCATCAAGTCCCACTGTGCTTTTTGCCATGGGTAATGGTTTTCTCTTTTCTACCTCTTTATGAACAACATACACTATCTCTCTAGAAAGCTTCTTAGAACTACTAGAAATTTAACAAAAAAGCATGCCTTTGATCAGAAATACTTTGCGATTGATAAATAAATAAAAAATCCTCTTTCATCTTTTTTTGAATACTAGAAATTTGCAATGAAAAAGAAAGCGTTTTATCAGAAAAATGGTAAACCTTATGAGGGACAAAAATATTATGAATTTTTTAACAAAATAGTCATTGATGTTGAAATGAATAAAAAGAAACTAGGGAAAAGTCTCATCTATTAAATTTGGTGAGTACGTAGCTAGAGATGGATGACACAGAGCAAAGAGCTTTTTTCCATTGCTCAATCATGTTCAAGTACACGCCCTTCTCTATAAACATACTGAATGCATCAGAATACACCCCTTCCTCTGGGTAGCAGAGGTCCAAATGCTGGACATGATAAAAAATAGGAATAATGCTACCACTAGTCTGTAACATGAGATCTAGTTCCTCTAAACACCAAGGAGACTCCACATAATTCTCAGAGAAAATAGCAATTTGAACTGATGCATAACGGAACAAATTCTTAAAGGTAGAAGGAATGGAATCCTCAAATTCAACCTCTTGGGAATTGAGAAATGCTTGAATTCCCATTATGTCAAGAAGTCTATAAAGCTAAAGGGCAAGAGTGTCTTTTATATCAGGACCCCTGTGGTTAACAAGCTTGAAGATTGTTCGTTAACCATAGGGGTCCTTTAAGATTGAACCCTTGACTACATGTGAAGCTTACATTAACTCAGGCCAGTGATGGGTAACACAGAGGGGAGGCCTGGTGAAAATTCTAAGGGAGGATCTCTAGCCTAGGGCACTCAAGGTATTTATCAAATCATTCCTATTTATCTTTTTCATCAAGTTCAATAGAGAAAAAGTAGTCTTAGCAATAGTGGTGCGTACTTTGATTGAATGTCTTGTAGATTATGAGAAGTAGATTATGAGAATCTAAAGTAGAAATGGCTCTTACAAATATTGAATTGATGTGTAGAAATAATTCAGGCTGCAAGGCTCTTTGTAGCCATGCTCCAACTTTCTCTGTTTGGGTAAAGATCATTACCAAGGTGTCTAGTTGTTGGAGCTCAAAACTGCAAGTAGTTGGCCTCTAAGAACAGGCCAGGTTCTATGTTCAAGCCTTATAACTAATTTTTTCCAACAAATGGAATGAGCCTATTTCTAGTTGCTTTTCCCTACACTTTAGGCCTTGCTATTACCTAGGTAGGTGTACCTACTATTAAATGAAAGCAGATTTGATGAAATTAAGCTAATTTGATTGCTTTTATCTATATGTATGGCTATGGCCTTCTTATTTGTCTACTATCTTCTAATCTTGCTATTAGGTATGGAGTCAGATGATGAACATTCTGCTATGAAACTTTGCTAGCCAATTTTTAAATTTACACCTGATGTAAATCTATCTATTATCCCTTTTATGATTCAAACTGCTATGCCACTATTTCTGTGATTAAATGTAAATGTCCTTCTTGAAAGATTTTCTCACACAATTACACAAAGATCAACTTATATCATCCTTAATGAATAAACTAATGAAACTAGAGCAATAGTAATGAACATAAAATATTTGAGATAATAATGGCCATGTCAACCAATCAAAAAAGAGAGCATAAATTAATATACACCATTGTGTCTTGCACAACAACAATAAGGTCTATCCATTAATTAAAATTAAATGTTGCACAAGACATAAAAAGTCTCATATGTTTTAATATTAAAAGTGTTGATAACAATAACTGATGATGATGATAATGTCTTGAATTTGAGAGAACATCTTCCTTATATAAAGGAAGAACAATCTTGAATGAAACTACACACCCCTTGGTAAAAGACATTAATATCAAAAGATACTTCTTGTTGCAAGTAAACTATTCACTTCTTGTTGCAAGTAAACATAAAATCCTTAGAGCAAACCTAGTTAGTTTTATTCGAAAAGGCTGAGAAAAAGAAACATGCAAATATTAATAAATTCTTTCTCGCAATATCATTCTCAGTGATAGTTTCTAAAACTAACATAGCTGAACAAGTACTGCACTTGCCTTAGATTGCCTATTTTAAGGTAATCTGAGCCTATTTATATGTTTTGTTGTAAATTAATAAATTTGTCCATACATTGTATAAATTACTAAATTCTGAGGGCATCCCAATTTTCTTTTTTGAACAAATGTAGTATTGCTTAGCATGCCTCTAAAAATCATATTTCATTCAACAATATATTTGTAAATAAAATTGAAATATGTTTCTAACATTCATGATTAAGTGAATTTGAGGATCAAGTACACTTTCAATATAACCAATCTGTTAGATGAATCCCAATGAAATAAATGTTTTACCTGGTAGCTAATTGTAGAATGAAATGTGCAATGAAGATTCTTGCCACTAAGGCCAATGGATCCCTAAGAAGTGAAATATTGATGGTCTTACTTGGATTAGCTAGATCATGGCCCATTTCATATTGGCTAAGAGTTCCATAACATAAAACTTATGCATGTGAGTTCCTAAAATAGTTTGCACTACCATGTTTCTGGCTATAATACAAAACTATTAGGTGACACTCTTGATGTAATTAGAAATGTCATTCTGTAACACAAAATATATGTATGAGAACCTACAATACATTTTGGAGTGTCATGTTTTTTTTTGCAAGATGGAACTTAGATTATCTAGCTATAATTAGAAACGTCATTCCAGAACATAAAATATATGCATGAGGACTGACAAAACACTTTGGAGTATCATGTTCCTAGGTGTAAAATACAACCATTAGGTGATTCTCCTACTATGATTGGAAATTCCATTCCATTACACAATTTATTCTCTAGAGAATTTTTGAGACAGAACTGCTAGGTGATACTCTAGCTGTGACCAAAAATATCATTCCATAGCACAATTTATGCATGACAAGTTCCAAAACACTTTGGAGTATCATGTTTCTAGTTTCAAGACAACCATTGGGTGATACTCTGGTTATAATTGGAAATCTAATGTTTGTGGCTATTTTTTTGGTATACACAAATGTATCCTCTAGATACCTTTGGCATATGGATTTTGCCTTGCATCATACTTTTATAGAAAATTAAAATATGCTAGTGAGATTTTGACATGTTAATTTCAGTGTTGTTTACTTTAAATTGAAATTGAACTGAGGATGGTAGTTGATGAAATTCAATGATAACTATTTCAACTAGTATATAGCAAAAGGTTCAACTATGGAATAAGGATGCTAAGATGGATGCTTATGCTATAGACGGTCTAATCTAGGTATTTGGGTATGATTAGACTATAGTCTTGTCAGTTTTTAGAAGATCCATCACCAATTTTTTTTTACAAGAGTTCCATAAATGATTCAGATTATCATGTAGTCCTAGAGAGTCTTGGAGCTATGGTTTGAAGCTTTCTGAGGGTGCTAAGAATTCTTGGAAGTGTATATTTGGTTTCAGTGCATTTTCCATGCATCAACTAATGTTTGTAAAGTCTAAGAAGTATACCTATGTGAAATTTGAGAATGATGCACCTGTTTCTTAACTTATTTGTAGTCAGTGGTGGTTAATGGATAATTTTATATTTCATTTCATTACACTTTTAGTTATTATTGAAGTGTGCACATTTGTTATGTTTTATAGGGGGTGTGGTTTTTACTTATTTTGACTTGTTTGAGTTGAATAGGTATATGCATTTTCAATCATTGTAGACCAGCAATCCATCTTCGTTGCAATGCATGTTTTAAATGTAAGAACCATTCTTCTTAAGTAAATATTCAAACATTTGAGAAGGAGATTACTTTAAATTTGGAATCGTAGTCTCTATTGATTTGATTATGAATACACTTTCTACACACTAAATATGCTCTGATTATGTAATGAATCTCTAGCCCAAATTTGCACAATAATATAATTGAATCCTGTGGAATATATCTTTGTATATGGGTGCTTAGGTAACATCTGAAAAACAATGATAGAACTGGTCAATTTGAGTTGGTTAATCTCCCAACTGATTTGAGAAAGGAAATATAGTTACAAATGTGAAAAATGTTTCCTAGCAATTACAATGACCATATTCATGGGGCCATAATATTAGTCATAGGAAGTTGACATTAAATCATAAGTCATAATATCATATTTCATACTAATTGTTAGTAAACACTACAATATCCATAAACATCATCCATATCAAAATCAAAATCAAAATAAGCCATTGTCTTTGCCAAGTAGGTTCCTATAATAATCTTATTAGGAATTCATTGTAACATTTGCAAAATATAGTCTCAAAGCTGGTTTCCTTTGTACTATGAAAGCATGGAAGGTGGGAAGGCCTTCCATCCCTCAATTCACCTTGGAATGGCATAATGTCCATTGGTGTGTTTAGCACACAAGATGTTGAGCAATGCCAAACTAAGGAAATGACTAGTGTAAAGTACGGACATGATTAGTTGAACTATAGATGGAAAAATTTGAAATCATGTGTAGTGAAAAGTACTAGTACACATGGTATGATTATGCTTTAAAGGGTACTAGCTCAATGGAAGAGCACATACTTTACAAGTAGGAGGATGATGGTTTGATTCCATCATGCCCTAATATGACTAAATATATGACTAAATTAATGACTAAATATATGACCAAATAAATGACCAAATAAACAACCAAATAAATGACCAAATAAATGACCAAATAAATGACCAAATAAAGGACCAAATAAATGACTAAATAAACTACCAAATGACCAAATAAACTACTAAATGACCAAATAAACTACCAAATGACCAAATAAACAACTAAATATATGACCAAATCAATGACCAAATAAATGACTAAATTAGTTTAGTCATAAATTTGGTCATGAGTTAAATGACCAGCAATAAACTACCACTAGTCACATGACCAAATTTGGTCACTTATCTATAGTTTTTGGTAGTTTATTTGGTCATATATTGTTGGTTTTGTACTAGTTCTCTAACTGCACATAACGAAATTCCATCCTGATTAGCCCCTGGATATCATCTGATTTCCATAAACTACTACTTAGGAACACTACCTGAATACTACTTCCATTGAAATGCTCATCACTTCCATGAATAAATGAATTAGTATTTGTGCTCTTAACCATGATATTATAACACAACATAGAATTAGTCCTCAACATCACATAGCTTCATCTTCAATATCCCAAATGCGTTAACTTAAACACTACCTGCTTTACTACTAATCTCAGTAGATCACTGTGTTGATATCAATGACAATCATAGTCATTAATGCAACAAAAATTGCTATAGAATGGCTGCTAATAATCCATAGGATATATTCAACATTCATTCCTAACAATCTCCCCCATTGGCATTGATGGCAATATAGATGAAAAATATCCAAGTTCCAGAAATCTAACATTGCAACACTGCTGCTCTGAAAATTATTTTAAGTCCTCTTCATCAATCAAATCTTGCTTTGTTTTCCTATTAAATTCTCTCCAACATATTTTCAAATGGTTTTTCATGCATACTTCTCCCCCATTGACATCAATGGCATATGTTTCATCATTATGTCAAAAAAAACTTCAATGTCAAGAGACACTGTTCAGAAAATGCATTCACTAGAGTCCTCATGACTAAACTTAGATACACATACTCCTCCATAGAGGAAGTACCACCATCTAGTATAGAAGAAAGATAGGGCTCATATACCACTAGACAAATGCAACAATCTTCATCAATTATCAAAAGTAGACCAGGGCATAACTCCAAGCATACCTGTCATATACTCAAATGTATTCTTTGGCAAAGGTTTTGTAAATATGTCTGCAATCTACTCCTTTGTGCTTATGTACTCATGTCTGACTTCTTTCTCTGCTAATTTCTCTCTTACTACATGATACTTTATCTCAATATGCTTTTTCTTAGAATGTAATATAGGGTTCTCAGACATACTAACTGTACTAGTGTTATCACAATGTATAAAAATAGGTTCAACAAATTTTACTCCAATATCCTTTAGCATTTGTTTCATCCAAATTATCTAGTTACACTTGTTTGTTTCCACTACATAATCTACTTTTGTTGTGCTTTGTGAAATACAATTCTACTTCTTGATTAGCCAAGAAACTAATCTTCCTCTAAGGAAAAGTGCTCCTCCACTGGTGCTCTTTTTATCATCAACACTGCCTCCCCAATCGGCATCTACATATGCACATAGGGTAAAATCATCAGATTTTTCATACCATAATCCATACTCAATTGTGCATCTTAAGTACCCTAGTATCCTCTTTACTACTGCATAATGTGATTCTTTGGGTTCAGCTTGAAATCTTACTATAATTCCAACTGAATGTGCTATATCAGGTCTTGTATGAGTCAAATATTACAATCCTCCAATCATAGATCTGTACTTCTTTTGTTCCACTATAGGAGTCTCATTTGTGCTAGATAACTTATGTCCATTTACCAATCATACTCATTTCAAATTCAGTCTTCATTTCATCTACAAATTTATCACTGGCTTCATCTTCTCCTCCAAAAATAATATCATCAACAAAAATAACTACAACCAACAAACTATTTTCAATTTCTTTTGTATATAGGTTTCTATCAGCTATGCCTTTTGTAAATACTAATTTCAATAAATACTTATCTAATCTCACAAACGAAGTTCTAGGTGCTTGCTTTAGTCGATATTAAGCTTTCTTCAGTTGACATACCATGTCTCCTTCTTGAGTCAAAGGAAAACCTTCAGGCTGCTCAATGCAGACTACTTCTTCTAACTCCCCATTTAGGAATGCTGACTTCACATCCATTTGATACACTTTGAATGTTTTAAAAGCTAAAAAAGCCAAAAACATTCTTACTCCTTCAATTCTTGCTACTAGTGTAAAAGTTTCTTCATAGTCAATTCCTTCTTGCTGTGACTATCCTTTACAAACCAATCTTGCATTGTTCCTTACTACTTCTCCTTGTTCATTAATCTTGTTTCTGAATACCATTTTGTTCCTATAACATTCTTATCTTTAGGTCTAGGGACCAATTCCCATGTCTTTTTCTTCTCAATCTGATCTAGTTTTTCTTTCATAGCTTTAATCCAATGTTCATCTTCACATGCTTCACTAGTAGATTTGGGTTCAATTTGAGAAATCAAACATAACTATTCTTGTACCTTATTTCAAGTCTGAACTCCTCTATCTATGCTTCCAATAGTATACTCATAAGGATGATTCCTTGATAGATTCCTGTTAGGTGTCACTGTCTCAGATCTTACTTCAGGTGTCGGTTCTTTAATGATCTCACTATGGATTTTATTCAAAAAATCAGTGTCAGTTTCCTAAAATAATTCAATAGTCTCAGGGTTAGGTCTGAGATGAGTTCCTTCATCTGATTCATAATCAAGCATTCTTTCCTAAATTTTGAACTTTTCATCAACTTTTACATTTGCGTTCTCAACAATAGTCTTAGTTCTCTTATTGTAACATCTATAAGCTTTTCTCTTCAAAGAATATCCAAGAAATATACCTTCATCACTTCTAGGATCAAACTTTCCAATGTAATCATCTCTCTTAATATAACATTTACTTCCAAAAATTCTAAAATACTTAATTGTAGGTGCATGTCCAAACCATAATTCATTGGGTGTATTGGTTGTGTCTGCTCTGATTTGTACTTTGTTTATTGTATACACTATTGTGTTCACTGCTTCTCTCCAGAATATCTTCGCTAAGTGATTCTCAAATAATATAGCTCTTGTTTCTTGAATCACTGATATGTTCCTTCTTTCTACAATACCAATTTGTTCAGGTGTCCTAGGGGCTAAATACTATCTCTTAATACCATTCACTTCACAAAAGATGTTAAATTATTTAGAAGTAAATTCTCCACCTCTATCTGATCTCAAACATTTAATCTTCATTCCAGATTCATTCTCAACTTTATTCTTAATGATCTTAAACTTATCAAATGCTTCAGATTTTTCTTTAAGAAATGCAATCCACATCATTCTTGTAAAATCATCAACAAGAATCATAAAATACCTTTCTCCATAGAATCCTCTAGTCCTTGTAGGACTGTTCAAGTTTGTATGAGCAATCTCCAACTTCTCTATTGTTGGAAACTTCTTGCTATGAAATGAGCTTCTCTTCTATTTTGCTAACACACATTCCTTGCAAATCATGTTAGTAGGCTTCATAGTTTTAGGCAAATCTGTTACTATAAGTGTAGTACTCACTTTCACAACGTTATCAAAGTTTATATGATAAAATCTTCTATGCCATAACCAACTATCATCAATCTTAGTAATCAAACATGTCATCTCAGTAGGATTCAACTAAAATACATTACCTTTGGTTCTAGATCCAGTACCAATCAAATTTCCATCCTTGTCTTTTATTAGACAAGTTTTCTTAGTAAACCAAACTTGATATCCCTTGTCAACTAACTATCCAACACTCAAAAGATTATGTTCCAAACCATCCACAAGGTAAACATCATCATTATCAGTCTTTCCATCAAGAGTAATAGATCCTATACCTTTAATCAAACAAGGTGCATTGTTTCCAACTCTAACAACTCCTCCATCATAATTGTTAAACTTTATGAACTTGTTCATGTCTCCAATCATATGATGTGAACAACCACTATCTATAATCTAATCAGATTTCTTTTCTACTTGAGAAACTAAGGCCTTTTCTTCCTTAATTTCAATTTTATGATTTTCTTCTTTAATTGCTACAAATCCTATATCATCATTATTCTCAGTATCACTTTCACTCAAAGATTTCTCCACACTAGTTTCAAGTTCTTCATCATTTTCATAATAACATTCTTTAGATCTCCTAGGCTTAAAATTGTTTCTATACTTCTTAACTCTTTTAGGACATTTAGATGCAAAATGACCATATTCTTGACAACTCCAAAATTTAAAAACTTTCTTATCATCTAGTTCTCTTTTCACAAGGAAGGAAATACCTTCTTCAATATTCCTATCTTCTTCATTTCTAGATCTATTGTTGCTAGTATAATCTCTACTCACACTTATGCTTCTTGACAAAGTAGGGTGAACACTAAGAGAACTAAATGTTGTCTCCATTCTAGGTAAGTCTCCCAATAACCTCAAGTTCATTTCTACTACTTCCAATATTCCAAGAAGAGTCTCTCTTGTAAAGTTCATAGTAAAAGGTATGACTTGTTCAATCATCTATGTTGTCTGCTTAAATGTAGGAGTCAATGTCCTCATAATTTTCCATATCACTTCATTCTTTGTCTTTATTCCTCCACAAGATTTTATACCTACAACAATTTCTAACATTCTACCAATATAGCTTATAATAGATTCATCTTCCATCATTCTTATATCTTCAAATGCACAGATCCAATTATGTAATCTAACTTTCTTTGCATGTTCATCACCTTCAAAAGTAGAGTGTAAAGCTAACCAAATATCATGAGATTTCTTTAGATAATTTACTTGATTGTACTCATTTTCAAGAAGGTTGATAAAAGTGCTTCTCTAGCAAGTATATTACACATGAATAGATCTCTTTCCTCATTAGTACATGTTTCAATGTTATCCTCATCAATGATAGTCTTCTAATTCTTTGAAATCAACCAATAACCTAGTCCTAAACATAGTAGATGTGTCTCCATCTTTTCTTTCCAACTATCAAAATTTACTCCATCAAACTTAGGCCTTTCTTTCCTAAAATTTATCATGGATCTCCTTAAGCTATTAAAATTTTCTTTCAAGGACCTCCCACTCTGATACCAATTGTTAGAAAGTAAAGTCTACCAAGATAACTTAGAGGGGGGGGGGGGTGAATTAGTTATCAAATAACTATAATATTTATCAACTTTAATAGATTTTAACCATGTAAGCAATGTAAGAAAAAACTATAGAAACATATTCATACACAATAACATGATGACACAAGATATGTTGACTAGCTAACCTCTTGATCAAAGAGTAAATCCCAGTGGGAATGATGCCCATAAAATATGTACTAATATGAATATTCCTTGTGAGAGGATGGACTCTGTTAGGAGTCTTATTAAATACATTCAGTACATATGAATCCCTATTAGGAGATTTTGAATCCCTGTTAAAAGATTCTAACTTTGTTAGGAGTTATGGAAGATAGAAGTACCCACTACCCAAACAGCTTTAGGGTAAGATCATTGAACTCATTGTCTAACTAATCTTTTTATTAATCAACAAAATAATACCAAAAGATTACTGACCTCAATAATCCAATACTCCTTCTCTGACTATGCCAAACCTAACGAACTCCTTTATCAGATCTCAATACCAGATCTCTGTACTTCACAAATATTGTCTTTCACAATTTCATTTTCACAATACTTACAATCATCATACTTCATATTACAAAAAGGAATACATTCCTTCCTTTATACTACACTCAACTAATTACAAATGAGTTAGCATACAAATTAAAAAATAAAAGTTTCCACACATTACATCAAGATTATACAAAACTATCAGCTTCCAATAAATATAATTCTTCACTTGTGCAACCTCAAATCTTGTGCTATCATTCACATCATTATCAACATGTCTTCAACTACTCTCTAACTATGCATAACCATATTTCATCTTAATTAGGAGATATCATCTATTTTCCACAAACTGCTACTCAAGAACACTACCTGAATATTACTTGCACTAAAATGCTCATAACTTCCATGAATAAATGAATTATTGTTTGTGCTCTTAACCACAATATTATAACACAACATAAAATAATTCTTCAACATCACATAACTTCATCTTCAATATCCCAAGTGCACTAACTCAAACACTATCTACTTTATTGATAATCTTAGTAGATCACTATGTTGACATCAATGACAATCACAGTCATGAATGCAACAACAATTGATACAGAATGGTAGCTAATACTCCATAGGATATATTCAACATTCATTCCTAACAAAACCAACCTTGTTAAAGGTTTACAAACACACTGCTAGGTGTGACCAGTTAAGGTTTGACATCAATGAAACTACAACAATTATTTCAATTGTAGTTTTCATCAATCCCCCTCTTTGTTATTGATGGAAACACCACATGAATAACACATGACTTACCAAACAATCCAGAACTTCACCTATGCATCAAATTTGTATAATATCCTTAGCTTCATTCTGATTCAGAACTTTTCCTCCCTCTAAATCACTCTCTTAGATTCAATGAATCTTGTGTTTTCTTTTGAATCTCTCCCTCTTTGACAATAATGCCAAAGTAGTATTTATTACTTACATCTTCCAGATGTAGATGTCTTCTTATCATTTTTGTATGTTTTATTTCTCCCTCTATCATCTTACTTATGACTAATTATCATCTTCATGTACTTCTCACAACTCTAGGCAACACATAAAGTGTGACCTTTTCTACATCAATTTGTCAGATATTTTGTGTAGCATATTTGATGCAGTGCTCCTAGTTGACTAGGAAGCCTCGATTAGGGGAATCACCCCTACTTTACCTCTAAGATATTCATGAGCACCCTTAGGTAAATATTTTGTGAATATGTCTACTAGTTTTTCTTTTGTATTCACATATTCCATTCTTACTTCTTTATCTTGTACTAACTCTCTCAAGTAATGATACTTGATAGAAACATGTTTAGTTTTTGTGTGTATCACTAGATTATTTGATATATGGATACAACTTGTGTTATCATAGAAAATAAAAAATAGCTCAGTGATTTCCTCTTTCCTTTCTTTCAATAATTGCTTGATCCATACCAAATTTGAAGAATTCACTGTAGCTGGTACATACTCAGTTTCTGTTGTAGATTGGGAAATGCAGTTCTATTTCTTGCTTGTCTAGGAGACTAATCAATTTCCTAGAAAGAATGCTCCACCACTTGTACTTTTCCTATCATCAAAATTTCTAGCCCAATCTATATCAGTGTCAACTCTTAGTTCAAATTTCTCATTCTTCTTGTAATATAATCCATAATCTTTTGTCCCTTTTAGATATCTCAGTATTCTCTTCACTTCCATCATATGATTTTCCTTAGGATTGGTAGAGAATCTTGCCACAATCACAACTTCTAGGTCTATATCAGGTCTATTGTGGATAACATATTGTAGCTTTCAAATCATGGATATGTATAGGGTTCGATTTAGTTCAATAGTATCATTAGTTTTAGATAGTTTCTGTCAAGTAGCCATAGGAGTACTTACTAGTCTGGAATCCGCCATTCCAAAAATTTTGAGTATCTCTTTGACATATTTAGATTGTGTGATAAAGATACCTTTCTCCATCTAATAAACTTGTAAACCAACAAAGAATTTTATCTCACTAAACATAGACATTTCAAACTTAGTTTACATCTCATTTGAAAATTTCTAACATACGGCATCTTGTCCTCCAAATATGATATCATCAACAAAAATTTTAGCTACCAAAATCTCTTTACCTTCTTCAATTTTCATAAACAGATTGTTGTTGTCATTTGTTCTTGTAAATCCAATCTTTATCAAATAATTGTGCAGTCTCTCATACCATGTTGTTGGAGCTTGTTTCAATCCATACAAAACCTTGTTCAATTTGCAAACTATAATTTTCTTGCTTGGGTCAAAAAATCCTTCAAGTTGTTCAATGTATACTTCTTCTTCTAATATACGATTCAGAAATTTAGATTTGACATCCATCTGATATACCTTGAAATCTTTATATGCAACATATGCAAGTAAAGTCCTTACTCCTTCTAATCTTGCTACATGGGAAAATGTTTCCCCATAGTCTATTCCTTCTTCTTGTGCATAACCATGCAATAACTCATAAGGTGTAGCATTTGTACCTTTCCTAATTTGTACTTGGTTTAGGGTATAAACAATTATACTTATAGCTTCTCTCCAGTATTTTTGTGTAACATTATTCTCAATCATCAGTGTTCTTTCACAATTCATAATTGACCTATTTCTTCTCTTAGCTATACCATTCTTTGGAGGTATTCTCAGTGTAGACATTTGTCTCTTGATTCTTCTATCATTGCATACAATAGATTGAACTCATTTGATATAAACTCTCTACCTCGGTTAGATCTCAAACATTTCAAGCTTCTGCCTGCTTCTTTTTCAACTTTTTCCCAATACCACAAACAACTAAAATGCATCACATTTCTCTTTCAAAAATATTATAGTCATCATCCTAGTGTAGTCATCATGAAATTGAATAAAGTAATTATTACCATAATAACTTTCTACACCCATAGGTCCACACAGGTTAGTATGAACCAATTCCAAAATATTTTTAGAAGTATATGTCTTTCTCTTAAAACTAGACTTTGTCATTTTTCCCAATCAACATTATTTACACATTGCATTATCAGGTTTCTTCAATCTTGGAAAACCTCTAACTTTCTTCTTTTTACTAATGTTTACCAGATTGTCAAAGATCGCATGACACAACCTCTTATGCCATAATCATACAGCATCAAATTGTGCAAACAAGCATGTCTCTTCAGATAGGTCTAGATAGAACAAGTTACCTCTTGTCTATTCTCCACTCCCAATTAGTTCACTTAGTAACTAGTACTATTCAACTCTACAACACTCAGTAGATTATAGTTAAGACCTTCAACCTAATAAGCATTTTCACATGTCATTTCATTAGTCAAATTAATTGATCCTTTACCATTCATAGGACATGGTGCATCATTACCAAACTTAACTGTCCTACCTTTGTAATGATCTAGTGATTTAAATTTACTTTTATCACCACTCATGTGATATCAGAAACCACTATCAATAATCTATTTATCTCCTTTTCTCACATAATAAATTAGTATAGTTTTCTCATCTTCATCATAATCATCTTTCATAGCAACATAAACTACTTCAACATCACATTCATCAGATTCACTAGTGTCACTATCAGTTTCCTCTTTTTCAATATAGTAGGATTTCTTACCTTTGTCCTTATAGTCTTTGTACCTTCAGTGATCTTTGTCATTGTTCTTATCCATGTACTTATTTTCCATTCTCTCATCCTTGTTATTCCTGTTAGGGCATCTTGCTACAATATGGCCAACTTTGTTACATAAAAAATAGATTATAGGAATTTTACCTTTATATTTTCATTTTCCTCTTTTTAGTCTTTTAGCCATAAGTACCTCAAGATCATCTAGTTCCTCATTAGAAGTGTTACTATCACTATTAGTGTCACTTTCCACACATTTTTCTTTTTCCTTCTTAGACTTACAAAATCATTTGTGACTTGAAAGAAGATTCAACATTAGGAATAGTGTGGTTATCATAGTTAGACAACTCAAAAGTAGTAAGATTACCAACAAGACTTTCTAAAGTTAGAAAATTACCTGGGTTACATCTTGATTCTTGAAATGCAAAAATTATGATAGCATAAATAGGAAGCAAAGTTCTCAATACCTTACCAATAATAGTCTCATCATCAATGATTCCATTAGCTCCTATAATAGCATTCACTATCTCCTTAATTCTACCACAGTACTGAGAAAATTTTTCACCTTCTTTCATTTTCATTTCATCAAACTTACCTCTCAAACTTTCATCTTTTTCTCTTAGTACATTTGTATCAGCACCATAGATCTTTGAAAGAGTATCCCACATTTTCTTTGCAGTAGTACAATATTTGATATCTTCAAATTCAAGATAGATTAAGGTAGATGTAATCTCCAACATTTCTTGATTGTGTTCTTACTTTTCTTTCATCTCTTCAAAAGTCAAAGGTGCAGTAGGTATAACATATTCATGTTCCACATAGTACTTCACCGAATCATCAATACCAACTAGATGCAATTTCATCTGACTTTTCCATGTAGGGAAGTTCTCTTTGTTCAACTTCGACACCTCATTTTTAATACATCTTGATCATTAGCTTAAGTACCTTTAAAATTTTTCTCTATAAGCATTGAATGCTCTAATACCAATTGTTAGAATTGTTTAGAACAATAGAGGGGGGGGTGAATAAGTTCTTCTTAGGTCCAGATGTACCAATTGAGCTCTTAAGCACTTCAACAATCTCAAATCCAATCACCAAATCAACTCAGTCTCTAAAGTATATACTAGAAACATATAACATGTAGTTCACTTTCCAAAAGTAATTAACTTGCAGAATATAAAAATATTCATATCAGAACATTCATAGGAGTATAACACCATAATTTATAGTTGATGGAGGGGCATCCTCATTCTTGAAGATTCTGGTAGTCTTGGTAGCTATCTGGTGGAGTTTGGTTAATTGGTTGGTGATATTGGTAGAAGACTAGAGTTTTTCAGTCTTTGGTGATAGTTCTCGGTCATAGTGTATTTGGCTTCACCGATGGAGCTCGGTGGTCATTGTAAAGGTTCTCAGTTGGAAGTACCCATGGAGCTTGGTGAATGAAGGTCACTTGGTGCATTGGTTACCAATGGGGTCTTGATATTTATTACTGGCACTCGGTGTTCTTGCTAACTGACTTGTGTGTCTAGATGAATTGGCTTGGCTGACTAGTGCATTTAATTTGGGTCATGCTCCTCGAGTTATGGATTGACCGTTAGACATGTGAGGACCTAGATCTAGTGTGTTTTATTCCCCTATATGGATCTAGATGCCAACATGATGAATTAATTGTTGGAAGGCTATGTGAGAGCTGACTAATGTTTCATTTAATATTTGTTTATCTTTGGAAGCCAATTGGGTTTTGGGATTTATTTATTTTTTAATCTAACTTATGGTTGTGTAGTATTTAAGGAGGTGTTTGGATAGTTTTTAGGACATATAGATTTGGAAGGTAGAAGGAAGTATAAGAAGTGTAGTAGAGTTAGTAGCTTGTGAGCTTAGGTGCAAGAAGATTGCTTGGTGGCTTGCAAGCACAAGATTAGATCTTTCTTGGAGTACCTACTAGTTTCCTATTGTGTTATAGCCCCGGCTAGCTGAGAAGTGTGTTGGATCCCACATGATCTTTTTGGACTATTGTATTCTTTGATGTATTAGATTTGGAACTGGATCTGAGAAGAATAGCACTTGGATCCTATGAGATCTTGAGGATCAGATTTTTATCTGATAGTTGTAATAGTAGAGCTAGTGGTTTGTTTGCTTAGAGACAAGGAGACTGCTTGGAAGCTTGTGAGCTCAAGGTCAAATCTGCCATACAGTTTTCATCAGTTGTTATTTTGTTTCAAAGATGGACTAGTTGGGAGGTTGCATAAATACTTTGTGATTGGATTTGGCCCTAACCCAAAAGGCATTATAGCCAGGCATGTTAATGAAAATTCTATTGAATCATTATATTATTGTTTTATTCCATTGTGTTTGTTGTTGTTCATGTTTGGATGCAAGATTGGATAGTCCTTAATTAGATCCTCTAACATTTTCCTACATCAGATGTTATTATAGTGAAGTTGATATTGTTGGGAGAAAGTTGGTGAAGAGATTGTGTGCAATCTGAGTTGCAGATTTGTGATTACTAAACTTGTGAAATCATGGCCTAGTTATTCATGCAAGGTGGAAGGTTGATCTGACTTGCATACAACTTGGAGGTTTTCACAAGTTAGTTGGTGTAGGGATCCTTGCAAATGTTTTCTTATCTTTGAGGATGTCTCTGAGAGGATTGAACCCTCCAGTGATTGCTTCTCTTTGTGATGTGGTTGAAGCAAAGATTTCTGAAAGGTTTTCTTGGTGGGAAGTGGACTTGATGAGCCATATGGAGAACTAGGTGGGTAACCTTATGAAGGAAAGTGTTGTTGAGCTTTTCAAAGCTTACTAGAGTTGGGACATGCCAATCTAGAAGAAATTTATCTGGCCAGTTAGAAGACTGGTCTAAGACGGAAGATTATTGGCAAAATGGTCAGCACTCCTTTCAGGATTCTTGACATGTCTTAACTACCTCTTGTGTCTTCTATAAGTCTAGTGGTTATATCAAGCATTAACAAGTTGATCTTTTGGTGCAATGACAACTACTACTTGTAAAAAGTGGTATTAGATCTTTTTAATAGGTTTGAATCCCCTCGAGTAACGCTGAGGGGAAGTTGTTGGCAAAATGGTCAATGCTCCTCTCAGGATTCTTGACATGGATTAACCACCTCCCGTGTCTTCTATAAGTCTAGTGGTTGTATCCAGCATTAATAAGTTGATCATTTGGTGCAACAACAACTACTACTTGTGACAAAGTGATGCAGGAGCATCCTGGGTGTAAGAGCAATCTTGCATCACCCAAAAATATTTCTATTTTTATTTTCAATAAGGGCTATTTTGTGCAGAGCTGCTATTTATGGAAAGTTACTATTTTTGGTAATTTTCGTGCTCAGAATGATCTTATTTCTTTCTTGGAGGTTCATTTTGGTCATATAAGTTTGCCAGTAAAGTTTCATTGCCAGATCAAGTGTATATTGGAAGATATTGAAGATTTTCGGTATTGGCAGCAGGGTACAGAAACTTTGAACTCAGTTTTGAAGGCTTTAGAGGCCCCGGATGAGGTCAAAAATTTTGGTGACGGGTGCTTGCGCAGGTCAAGCCTGTAGAGCGCTTCGTGGTGTTTTCAAAATGGGGTTATAATAGCCGAGCAGGTCAACTGGTGATGACTTATGGTCTTCGGAAGTTGGGCCACCTGAAATGGTGGAAAATCATTTTCTTCAAAATTTTTGTTCGGGTTTCAAAGGTTATCTTGAGCCGACTATGATGTAATAAAATGTAAAATAAAATAATTCTAAGTTGGTCGGCCTTATTGGCTAAAATTCTAGAACCTTCCCAGGCGGTGGAAAATTGCCTATATAAGGAAGGTTGTATTATTGTCTTAGGCAGTTCAGAATAGTTCTGGGTAATAGTTCGAGGCTTTTTCCTACAGAATATTGTAAGGGAATGCCCATGTGGCTTTGCATATCATAATTCTGAAAGTTTGTAATTCTACATTTGTGGAGATAATAAGAAGCCAATTTTTTGTTCTTGCATATTGTTGTTGTTTCTCTATTTCTGTTATGTGTTTGCGGTATTAAGGGGAGCACCCTTCATCAGGTGGTATCAGAGCAGGAGTTCTTGAGTGTGTAAACAGATCACTGACCGTGAGGCAGTTTGCACCAGGACCGTGGCTAGGGTTTCAGCGCGCATTGTGAAAATGCCTCCACGAAGGGAACGTGGTGGAAGAGCTGGTGTTGTAACACCTAAGGTTAGAGAGCTGCAGAGACAAGTGCGAGCATTACAAGAAGAGATTCGTAGAGGAATGAATCTTAATGTCAGAGATGAAAGCGAGGATGAAGCCGAAGAAGAATATCAAGAAGGGGAAGTCGAAATTATGAACCAGGAGGAAGAAAGACTTTTTCGGGCCATTTCTAAGATTGGGAAAAGACCTAAGATTGAGGTTCCTACATTTTCTAGAAATCTTAACCCAGAAGAATTGATTGACTGGATCAACAAATGTGAGGAATATTTTGAGTATGAAGATGTTGAGGATCCTGATAGGGTCAAATTTGCGAAGGCTAGACTGAAAGGTCATGCGAAGATATGGTGGCAAGAGATTCAGTTGGAGTGAAATAGAAGGGGAAAGGAGAAAATCACAAGATGGGATCAGATGGTGGATAAATTGAAGTGACAGTTCATTCCTGTTGATTATGAGCTTGACCTACTGAAGAAAATGCAGAGTTTGAAGCAAGTAGGAAGATCCGTTCAGGAGTATACAGAGGAGTTCTATCGACTTCTCATCAGAACAGGCCACGCAGAAGCTGATAAGGAGAAAGTTGCCCGATACCTTAATGGGTTAAGGCCAAGCATTCAGGAGGAGCTGAATCTGGTTCGAATGAACAGTATTGAAGAGGCATACCAGTTTGCCCTAAAAGTAGAGGAAAAGATGAACAAGAAGTTTGAGAGTAGACAAAATGGAAGAGGTCGCGGTGGATGATCTGGTGGACGGTCATATGGTGGCTGAAATGAGGATCCGAAAAAGAAGGATGAGGCCAGTAGTAGTCAGAATCAGTGAGGAAATAATTCCAATCACTTCCAGGATCAGAATAATAGAGATCAGAGAGGAAGAGGAAGAGGACAAGGATCTGGAAGAGGTGGCTTTCGTGGAACATGTTTTCACTGTGGAGAAGAAGGTCATAGGGCATTTGAATGTCCTCAGTGCCAAGGCAGAATAGACAGGAGAAATGAAGGCCAGGCCAGAGTTGCACATGTAGATGAAGATTCCAGATCATCAAATTCTGAAGATGCTGAAAGAGGAGAAATGTTGATTAACAAAAGAGTCCTATTGAGTGGTGAGAATGAACCTGAGCAAAGGAGGAGCCTGTTTCGCACTAGGTGCAAGTGTGAAGGTAAATGTTGTGATGTGATTATTGATAGTGGAAGCACTGACAATTTGGTGTTAGAAGAGATGGTGACAAAGTTGAAGCTCAAGAGACAAAAACACCCACATCCATATCGGATTGCCTGGGTACAGGATGACCACAAGGTCATGGTTAATGAACAATGCCTGGTGAAGTTCAAGATTGGCGGATACCAAGATGAGGTATTGTGTGATATCATATCTATGGATGCATGTCATATGTTGTTGGGTAGACCATGGCAGTTTGACAGATGTGCTGTACATGATGGTCGTGCGAATACCTATTCCCTGACAAAGGATGGAGTGCGACATAAGCTAAAACCATTGAAGGAGACTGAAGAAAAGGTATGTGGTAATGCAAGGATAACTTTTGTTGATGGAAGAAATTTCCTAGATGGTATGAGGCATGAGCATGTATGTTTTGCTTTAATTCCAAAAGCTGGTAAAGAGGAAGTAGAAGATGTTCCTGTAGAAGTTGCAGATTTGTTGAATGAGTTTCAGGATATTGTATCCGATAACGTGCCTGATAGATTACCACCAGTTAGGAAGATCAGTCATCAGATGGACTTGATTCCAAGCGTGAGTTTTCCAAATAAGGCAACACATAGAATGACACCTGCAGAAAGTGAGGAGTTGAATAGACAAGTACATGAACTGCTACAGAAAGGATTGATCTGTGAGAGTCTGAGTCCCTGTGCTGTACCAACGGTATTAGCACCAAAGAAGAATGGAGAATGGAGGATGTGTATAGATTCTAGGGCAATAAACAAGATCACAATCAAGTACAGGTTTCCATTGCCACGAATGGATGATATTATGGACTGTTTGAGTGGAGCTGTGTATTTCTCAAAGATAGATCTGAAAAGTGGATATCATCAGATTCGGATCAGAGAAGGAGATGAATGGAAGACTGCCTTCAAGACAAAGGAAGGACTATATGAGTGGTTAGTCATGCCTTTTGGACTAACCAATGCACCGAGCACTTTCATGTAGCTCATGAATGAGGTTCTGAAAGAATTTCTAGGTAAGTTTGTCATTGTTTACCTAGATGATATTTTGATCTTTAGTAAGACATTGGATGAGCATATGATGCATATTCGTATGGTATTTGAGAAGTTGAGAGAAGAGAAATTATTGATTAATTTGAAGAAGTGCAGTTTTGTGAAGAAAGAGTTAGTGTATTTGGGATTTGTAGTTTCAGCAGAAGGTCTAAAAATGGACCTAGAAAAGGTACAGGCTATCCTTGAATGGCCTACTCCAAGGAGTGCTACTAAGGTAAGATCTTTTCATGGTTTGGCTAGCTTTTACAAAAATTTTATCAAAAATTTTAGCAGTATTTGTGGACCCTTGACTGAAAAAATGAGAGGGGATAGAAAAGAGTTTAAGTGGACTAATGGGGCAGAAAATAGTTTTCAGTTGTTGAAACAAAAAGTTACAGAACAACCCATTTTAGCACTTCCAAATTTTAATAAGGTGTTTCAAGTAGATTGTGATGCTAGTGGTACTGCAATAGGAGCTGTTATGAGCCAAGAAGGTAAACCTATTGCTTATTTTAGTGAGAAGTTAAATGATGCCAAGAGGAAATATTCTGTTTATGATCAGGAATTTTATGCTATAGTTTAGGCATTAAAGAAGTGGAGACATTATCTGCTTCCTAAGGAGTTTGTTTTGTATACTGATCATCAAGCTTTGCAATATTTGAATAGTCAAGGAAAGTTGAATCAGAGGCATTTGAAATGGGTTGAGTTTTTGCAGAGTTATACATTTGTTTTGAAACACAGGAGTGGAAAGTCTAATAGGGTTGCAGATGCTCTTAGCAGAAGGCAACTATTGCTGACAGAAATGCAGATTGAAGTGGTTGGGTTCAAGGAGCTGAAGAATTTGTATCCAGAGGATCCTGATTTTGGTGAAGCTTGGAAAGCTTGTACAGAACCTGTTACTCTAGACATGATGAAATGGTTGGATTTCATCATCCAGGATGATATGCTATTCAGAGGGAGTCAGTTGTGCATTCCACAAAGTTCTATCAGGGAGAATCTCATCAAGGAGAAGCATAGTGGAGGATTGGCTGGACATTTTGGTCGTGATAAAACCCTTGGTTTGGTTAGTGAGAATTATTATTGGCCACAGTTGCAGCAAGATGTGAAGAAGTTTGTATAGAGTTGCAGAGTATGTTAGATGATGAAAGGAGTGAAGCAAAATATAGGATTGTATCAGCCATTACCTGTACCAGAGAAGCCTTGGGAGGATATCAGCATGGACTTTGTTCTCGGTTTACCGAGGACTCGGCAGGGACATGATTCAATTTTTGTAGTGGTTGACAGATTTTCAAAGATGGCACATTTCATTCCCTGTAAGAAGACTAATGATGTTGTTCATGTAGCAGAATTGTTTTTCAGAGAAGTAGTGAGACTTCATGGTTTGCCAAAGACCATAGTTTCAGATCGGGACACTAAGTTTGTTGGATATTTCTAGCGTACATTGTGGAAGAAGTTGAATACAGATTTGAAGTTCAGTTCATCACATCATCCACAGACTGATGGATAGACAGAGGTGGTGAATAGGAGTTTGGGAAATTTGGTGAGATGTTTGGTTGGAGATAAGCCAACAAGATGGGATTTGGGATGGGATCACCATTCCAGATTGTATATGGAAGTAGTCCAAGAAATTCATCTGAATTGAGGAAGATAGATAAAGGAGAAATAAGTAGTGCTGAAGCTGAGGATTTTGCAGAACACTTGAAGAACATCTATGGGGAGATGAGGAAGCATATTACCAAGATGAATGCATAGTATAAGGCTAAGGCAGATGAGAAAAGGAGGTATAAGGAATTTCAGGTTGGTGATAAAGTCATGGTTCATTTGCGGAAGGAGCGGTTTCCAGTTGGTACATATAACAAGCTGAAAATGAAGAAGTTTGGACCATGTAGGATACTAAAGAAACATGATTCAGGAAATGCATATGAGGTAGAATTGCCTACTGAGCTAAATATTTCACCAGTTTTTAACATTTCAGATCTGACAGAGTATCATGAAGGAGGTGTTGAAGATGAGATCACAACAGCATAGTGGAGTATTCCAGTAACTAGTTTAGACACTAAGGAGATCGAAGATATACTGGACAGTCATGTTGGTAGAAGCACAAGGAACATGACATATGAAGAATATCTGGTCAAATGGAAAGGATGACCTATTGAAGATTCATCATGGCTGGCAAAGGAGGAGGTTAGCCGTCTTGGGTTTCCTCTGCACACCTGAGTCATGACAGGGTCACTTCTCAAATTACCCTGGGTGTCTGATGCAGGAGCATCCTGGGTGTAAGAGCAATCTTGCATCACCCAAAAATATTTCTATTTTTATTTTCAATAAGGGCTATTTTGTGCAGAGCTGCTATTTATGGAAAGTTACTATTTTTGGTAATTTTCGTATGTGCTCAGAATGATCTTATTTCTTTCTTGGAGATTCATTTTGGTCATATAAGTCTGCCAGTAAAGTTTCATTGCCAGATCAAGTGTATATTGGAAGATATTGAAAATTTTCGGTATTGGCAGTAGGGTACAGAAACTTTGAACTCAATTTTGAAGGCTTTAGAGGCCCCGGATGAGGTCAAAAATTTGGGTGACAGGTGCTTGCGCAGGTCAAGCTTGTAGAGCGCTTCGTGGCATTTCTGAAATGGGGTTATAATAGCCGAGCGGGTCAACTGGTGATGACTTATGGTCTTCGAAAGTTGGGCCACCTGAAATGTTGGAAAATAATTTTCTTCAAAATTTCTGTTCGGGTTTCAAAGGTTATCTTGAGCCGACTATGATGTAATAAAATGTAAAATAAAATAATTCTAAGTTGGTTGGCCTTATTGGCTAAAATTCTGGAACCTTCCCAGGCGGTGGAAAATTGCCTATATAAGGAAGGCTGTATTATTGTCTTAGGCAGTTCAGAATAGTTCTGGGTAGTAGATCTGGGTAATAGTTCGAGGCTTTTTCCTATAGAATATTGTAAGGGAATGCCCATGTGGCTTTGCATATCGTAATTCTGAAAGTTTGTAATTCCACATTTGTGGAGATAATAAGAAGCCAATTTTTTGTTCTTGCATATTGTTGTTGTTTCTCTATTTATGTTATGTGTTTGTGCTATTAAGGGGAGCACCCTTCATCACAAAGACATCTTGACAAGGTTACTTGTGATAGTATGGAGGTATGCAAAATTAGTTTTGATGTTCAGTTGGCGCAGTCTAACATGGAACTTGTAGAGAAAATTTTGGCTATTGCTAAGTTACATGTGATTACTAATGATGTTGTTGACCTTGTTAAGGCTGGTGAGAAGTTACCTATTGTTGAGCACCTTTGTGATGATGATGTTACTAAATTGATTTTGTTTGGTGTTGAGGTACATATGTTGTTTGCTAGTTGCGGACTTGTGGTGCCTTGTGATGAGATTCTGAGATGGGATTCTGACTTGATGCTTGGTGATGGTTTGAAGGCTCAGTTTGTTTAAGATGTTGAACATACTAACTAGATGGGTGTAGATCAATTAAGGAGGACTTGGTTGATGAAATTATGTATTTTCCTAGCTTCATGGATTGACAAGCCTTATGTGAAGATAAAGTAGATATTGGATTTTATTGAAGGAGATAAGTGTGGCACATATTTTCTTATTTACCCCAGGTGTCTAATGCAGGGGCATCCTTGGTTCATGAAGATTCTAGCAGTCTCACTAACTATCTGGAGGAGTTTGATTAATTGGCTGGTGATCTCAGTAGAAGATAGGAGTTTTTCAATATTTGGTGATAGTTCTCGATCAAAGTCTATTTTTCTTCACTAATGGAGCTCAATGGTCCTGGTAAAGGTTCTTGGTTGGAAGTATCGATGAAGCTTGATGAATGAAGGCTAATTGGTGACTCATTTTTTATGGTGCTCGATGCTTGGTTACTGATGGGGTCTCATTGTTTATTACTTGTGCTCAGTGTTCTTGCTCACCAACTTATGTATTTGGATGAATCAAATTGGCTGACTGGTGCATTTAATTTGGGTCACACTCCTTGAGTTATGCATTAACCATTGGATGTGTGGAGACCTAGATCTGGCATGTTGCATTCTCCTATATGGATTTAGATGTCAACATGATGAATTAATTATTGGAAGGCTATGTGAGAGACAACTAATATTTCATTTAATATGTGTTTTTCTTTGAAATCCAACTGGGTTATGGGATCTATTTGCTTGTAAAGCCAACTTATGGTTGTGTAGTATTTAAGGAGGTGTTTGGCTAGTTGTTAGGATAGACACATTTGGCAGGTAGAATGAAGTAGAAGAAGTGTAGCAAAGTTAGTATCTTGCAAGATTAGGTACAAGAAGATTGCTTGGTGGCTTGAAAGAAAAATTTTAGATCTTTCTTGGAGTACCTACCAGTGTCCTATTGTGTTATAGACCCGAGCTAGCTAAAAAGTGTGTTGGATCCTACATGATCTTGTTGAACTATTGTAATCTTTGATGTATTAGATTTTGAAGTAGATCTAAGAAGGATAGCACTTGGATCTTGTGAGATCTTGAAGGTCATATTGTTATCTAGTAGTTGTAATAGCAAAGCTAGTGGTTTGTTTTCTTGGAAGCAAGGAGATTTCTTGGAGGCTTGCAAGCTCAATTTTAGATCAACATTAGGGTTTCTATCAGTTACTATTGTGTTTTAGAGCTGGACTAGCTAGGAGGCTATACAAATACTTTATGATTCTATTTGTCCCTAATCCAAAAGGCCTTACAATTGGGCATGTTAATGAAAATTCTATTGAATCATTATATTATTGTGTTATTTAATTATGGTTGTTGTTGTTGGTGTTCAAATGAAAGATTTAACAATCCTAAATATGATCCTCTGACCTTGTCCTACATCAATAATGGAAACCCAATTTGGGAAAAACCACTTTGTAACATGTTACTGATATTTTCACTCTTCTAAAGTGATTTATGTGAAAAGCCAACCATGTTAAAAGTTTACAAACACACTGCTAGGTGTAACCCTGTTAAAGGATTTAAACACTCTTTCAAAAGTGACCTAGTTATAGGATTTAAGTACATTCCATGAGAATACTAGCTTGATTAAAGGATTTAGATAATGACTGTTACATCAACCCTTATTAATGGATTTAGACTGATACAATGAGTAGAAAGTAGTAGTAGTTTCAGGTCTCAAAAACATACAACTCACATTGCAAATAATAGATCCACTTCACACATATATGTTGATTTACTGATAGAGCTCCATTTCCATCTCCATCACTGATCTTCTTGAAATTCACTTCAAGAAATCACAACTTTGATTAACTCCTTCATAGTTTCACCTTCATCCTTTTGCTTAGACTTCTCAGTCAATAACATCAACAACTTCAGCCCTTGCTGCAACCTCACACTTAGGTTTTCCTTTATAGATCTTCAATTAGGTAGATTTACCTTTTTTGGCTTATTCTTCTTCGTAGATCTTAGGTTTAGGTTGGATCCTTCCATTATTTATTATCTTCATCTTTTCTTCTAGATACATCTTCAAACTTCTCATTGAATTCATAATAAAATGATTTACCATGCATTACATTCTCCATACAATCAATTAATAAAGTCAACACGATTTAGATATGCCAAGAATTCAACAACGTCAGCTGGGAATCTCAATTTTTTCTTCAAATCTAAATTATTGACACTCAATCAATACTGTGTTCTTCTCCTCGGTCATCACTGTGTATCTTGTTCATCTCTACAAATTGTCTTCCTTGGAAAATACTATCATTTGGCAATTTCCTATTATTCGACATAAACTAATGTTGAGTAAACACTAAATTTACTTGGTATATACTGGTGCTCAGTCAACAATAAACATCACTCACCTTAAACTATTTTTATACACTTTTTCTTGATTAATCCTACCTCTTTATTCTTTCTTCTTATTTAGATAGATAGTACATTATCTTATCAATGTGATAGATAATAACTACCCATTGAGCTATCAAATAGCTCACCCTTTTCTTAGGTTCTCTTGTTATCTCCTTCTCCCTAATCCTCTTCATCATTCAATGGATATGGTACTCTCCTAGATAGCAACTATCTCACCAGTTAAGGTTTGATATCAATGAAAATACAACAATTGTTTCAATTTCAATTTCCATCAGATGATATATATGTGCAACAAAAATATATACCTACCAAGGCAAAACATAAGCAGTAGGATGTATGATAGATGTACATAAAGAGAGAAAGACAAAATAGGAAAGTAATGACTCATGTAGCACTGAAGATGGATGTGTAGGAAAAATTGATGAATGTGTAGGAATTGAGGATGAATGTGTAGGAAGAAACTTGTATATGTTTCACATGGAAAACTAAAAATAAAAAGTTGAAAATTTGCAGGTTGGCCCCAAGGTGGGAACCAAAAATGTATGCAAAATAGATATCTACTCCTAGAAATGAAATATTAACTATACTTAGCTAGTAAATCAATCTAAATGCAACACAATCAAGATTACAAGGATTTATATGAAACCAAAACAAACAAGCTTAAATTACCTTGACTTACCTATGTAGCTTTTCTCCATTGTCCTCCTAGCCTTGATTTTTTGGATGTGGTGAGCTCTTAGATTTCCAAATGATACTCCTTTGCCCAAGCTATTTCCAAAGTGTGGAGATTTGATGATGTTTATGAAAAACTAGCTTAAACCTATATTTATGCAACTATGGTGGATGAAATGCTATTAAAATGGCTTACAATAATGCTAGCATGGCTTGATTACTTGAATGCTTGAAAATGACTATTTCTATTAGGCTCTCAAAGGAAGAGGAAGGCTCCTTTTATAGGTTTTTGGAGGAATCAAGGCTAGGTGGCAAGATCATAGGGTGGAGAATCCTAGGGTTGAAATTGAGTTGGTTGAAGGGGTTAGAGAAAAGGAGATGTAGTTGCAATGTGAGAGAAGGAATAGAAAGGATGTTCCTCCTACATTAACAAGGAAGAGTGGAAGGTGGAAGGAAAAGAAACATGTCAAGTGTCTCACAAAGAGCATTGAGAAGAAGGGGGAAAGACCTTTTCTCCAAAAGGACTCTTGGTACAAGTGTCCCATAAGTCATCTTTGACTCCTTGAGTAGGCTTGAGAAGCTCCTTAGGAATAGGGAATGTGTTTTGAAAAGTGTAGGAGAAGACATGTGGTCATGAGACCAAGTCTTATGAGGCCACATAGCCCTTAAGAATAGGACATGTGTTTGTGAGGATAAATGACTTATTAATAATTAATAAAAAATAATTATTTTAGCCAAGGTTATATGTCAGGTGACTAGGTCTATGAGATGGAGTAGGGAACTTAGGCATATAATGATCGTGTAATTGATTAATTCATTAAATCACTTTAATATGACTAATTTAGAAGACTTGGGATAAGAATAATAGGATAAAGTGAATATATTAAATAAATTGAATAATTTATTTAATAATAGAGGAAATAAATATTAATTAAATAATAAATATTTAATTAATTTATCAAACCATTTTTAAGTGTATACAATATCATATTTAGGGTTAGTACAATAGTTATGTTTACCATTTTACCTATGGTAAATGGAAGGGTTATGGTCACAATTATTGTTAGGGTTTAACCTTAGGCGTACTATTATGTGAATGATTATATTTAAAGTTAAAATTAGTGTTAATATTATTGATGGGGTTACCTTTAAGGTTATTCTTAGCGTAGAGCTCATTTTTCTCTTAAGGTTTGTGGTATTGTTACATTTAAGGTTTGTGTTAGGGTATAAATTAGGTTAAAGTTATGAGTAGTATAATGTTTACGATAATAATTAGATTTAGGGTTAAGGTTATGATTAGTGCAAGGGGTTAAAGTTAGGGTTAGGATGAGATTAAAGTTGTGGTTTGGGATAGGATATTATGTTTACAGTTAGGTGGTTTGTCATATTAAGGGTAAATATTAAGTTTTAGTAAATTCTTAAAATAGTTTGGGTTGCAGAAGATTGTTTAGAGTTAGGTGTACTATTAGTATACTAGTTAGGTGTAGAGTTAGGGTTAGCGTTAGAGTTAGTTTAACATCTTCGTAAAGAATAGGATGTAAGGTTTATAGTTAGGTTTAAATCAGACGTAGCATTATAAGTAAGGTTTATGTTTGGTTGACTGTTAGAATAAGATTAGTGATGTGGCTACCGATGGGATATAGGTTATAGGGAAAGCATTAATATAATGGGTAGTCTAAGATTTAGGTGTAGGTTTGGTGTATTTGGTTAGGGTAAGGGTTTGGTATTGTTTTATAACATTGATTAGGGTTATGGGTAGATGTAGTGTTATAATCAATGCGAGAGTTAGGGTTTATTTATTATTTTCAAATTTTATTTTAGGTGTTGTTAATTTTTTGTTTTATCTTTCCTATGTATAATGGACCTATCCTGAGTTGTCATAGTGCAAATTTTGAGCTCAAATCATGTCCAACCCACTTGAAACCAAATAGGGAGGATACATTTGAAAAATGAATTTTTATGCACTCCTATTGTTCAAAAATTAAATTCCTATTGTGTGAAATAAAATGTGTGCTAAATAAATGATTAAAAGTATAAGCTAGAAACCCAAGATACACTATTAAATACAAACAATCAAGATTGGATGTTGAAATAAAACTAATTAAGAAAGAAAACAATTAATAAAATAAAAAATCCAAGCTCCCTTTTTTGAGGATATGCCCTTAGTTTTGGTAGTTTGATATGTGTGCTCAGTAATTGATCTTCTACGAGTGCCCAATAAAGCTCCAGGATTAAGAAAATTATGATAATAATAAATGCAAATGAAGATGAAACAATGGATTTGATGCTTTAGTAGATGATGGTATTATGCCAAAATGAGTGGTAAATGGATGAAATTAATGCTAAAATGATCAATGATGGATGATAACTCTAAAAAAAAATGACATCATGACATTAGTATGTATGATAGTGGATGATTTGTGAAGGAAATAGAGAGTTTTAAATAAGATTTGACGCAATGTGAGGAGTCTCTAAAATGCAACACCTGCCATCATAAATGACAAGTGGCATCTCAAAGGATGAAAATTGGAGGGGAGGCTAGGTGTCTAATTTGAAGAGATGCGACAAAAAATGTGAGTTATTTTCCTATTTAATAAAAAATAGGAACATGCACAAATAAGGGGGTAGTTAAGATAAGGTTGGCTTTATGTGAGGTCAAAGAGATAAGATTAGTTTGAACCTTGTGTTAGTTGAAGCGTTAGTTAGTGGGTTGAGGGTTATATGGAGGTTAAGGGGATAAGGTTGGTTGGGATCAAGGATTATAGGTGAGTTAGGTTGGAGGGTTCGGTTAAAGGTTGGTTAAAGTTAGGAGACATGAGTTAAAAATAAACAAATTATTTAAATTAATTCATTTTTTAAAACAAAGAGGAAAATGACAGAGTGAATTAATTAAAATAAAATTAAAAAATTCTTTATTTAATATAAAAATGAGAGAAATTAATTAATTGAATGAGTTATGATTTACTTAAACAAAAACATAAAAAAATTAAATGACACCACATATACTATAAAATGAATGGACAATCGCCTATGATACTCAAATCCTTTTGAATATCCATTATTGTGGCACTTGTTTTATTTTAGCATATGTCTTCATAATAATTTATACACATCAAAATATTGAATAAAATATAACAATAAAACTCACACACCCATTAACTTTATCTTTAAACTCGCCTTTATTAAAATATAGGATAGATTCCTTAGAAAAGTTACTACTCCCAGCATCACTCAATCACAATAAGCATCCTTATTCACTAGAGCATATCTTAAGAAAACAAATTTTGTGGACAAGGTAAAATAATCCACACATTAATGTTTTAGAATAAAATATAAATACAAACAGGGGTCTGTATAAACATGTGTTTGAAAAGTAAGAAAATATTTAGGCCCCTCAATCGATTCCAGTTTCTTTTACATAGGTGCAGCACGTGCATTATTTCCTCCTTTTTTTCAATGTACTCTAACCATCGCGGGAATATAGAGCTATTTTCTTTTGAAAGAGCTTATAATTGATGCTTACATTTAATATGTAAGCCCACTACAATGTGATGCATGCTAGAAAGCTTTAAGATATCAAACATTATTACTAGCAATTTCACTTTGGTGTGTAATAGGTACGCCATTCTAATTTTGGAAGAGGTAAAAATGCTTTCATTTTTTTGTTAGGAATATTGTATATAAAATTAATCATTTTGAATAGAAAAATTGTATAAGTGTATTGTAATTTGTTTATTTGTAAAGTAAATGTATGTTTATTGTTAATTTAAATTAATATTTTGTAAATAAAATATATTTTTTATACTATTTATCAATAAAAAAAAGGTTCTTTTTTTTAAATAAATGAATCTAAAATCACATTATGTTGCACCATTTAAAGACTTTGTAATATATTTTTTATACTATCTATCAACCAAAAATAGGTACTTTAAAAAAAAAATGAATCGAAAATCACATTACGTTTAACCATTTTTAGAGTTTGGATTGAATAGAATCTGACAAACAATACTTGCATTAATATTATTTTATGTACATGTTTTTCATAGAAGAGTTTGTATATCACAATTGGAAATGGGAAGTTTTGTTTTAATTTGAAGTGCAAATATCATAAGCATTGCATAAACAAGAAGTATGTATTTAGTATTTTTTTAATTTTTTTTATGATGTTCAAATGTTTGACTGGTCATTGCCAATGAAGTTTACTACAAATTGAGTAATTCAGAGTTTTAAATGATTACATTAGGAACACTGAGTTCTTCTGACATATGGTTCAAATCATTGAAGTAGTAAAGGTGTTCGAGTGTTTGTTGAAGCAAACCCCAGCTGCATGTGACAAGACCAATACTTGTGTAGAATTTACAAGTTGTTTGGGTCCATGTAGGTATTTGATCTCTTACAATATTTCTTATACATTCATGTATGAGCATAGACAAATAAGCTCTGAGTGGTCCCCACCTTTGTATGACCTATTGGCTCCATAATCTATTTGAGTTTGATGCAAAATGCAAGCGGTAAACTTGATTATGACAAAAAAAGGTTCTGCAAAGATGTTGTATTGATTTGTGTAGCTCGAAGTAACTTATGTAACCATAACTATCCTATGCCTTGTATCAGATTGTAGTATTTGGTTTTAGATGCTATTGAAGCTGTTTGAAACCATATCTCGCTTGGGAAATGATGCATCTCCATTGGATTGCATGTCTCACAAGTATTCAATTCTGAAATATATGGATCCCTATAAAAGTGGGAAACATTTCTTTGTGATATTAGATGATATGTGATTAGTCCTTTTTCTTATAGTAACCTTTGTGCAATCAATCTTGAAGATCTTTCTTCTTCATGAATCCTATGAATGTCCAGATGCTGAAAGAAGTGATCAATTACAATAGTCCTTTGTCACAACATTTCTGCAAATTAGTTGAAGAATTATTAATAAGCATACCAACAATGCAATAATAAAATATATTTATAATTTACATTCAATTTATCATTTAAATTGTAATAAAAAATACTTAGCATTTACTTTTAAATGAAAATATATTAATTGTAGAGGTTGAGATTAGTTCTTGTACAAATTTCAAATAATTATAAATCTAAACTAATATATTTTTATTAGTATTTGTAATTTCAAGAAAAGACATAATAATTAAGATAAATTTTTTTTAAAATTTTTTTTATCATAATGCTAATACTAATAAAAATAAAAATAAAAATTAATAATAATATATAATAAACTTTTAATATCCACATTATTTGTAGTAAAAAAATTTGTATCACCTGTTTGGTAGAGTACAGTTTCAAATTGCTAATAATATTTAGAGAGACAATTTCTTGTATGAGAGATAATACTGGCAAACCTATATGTAGTGGAATTATTTTTAGCAATACTTTTATTCTATTTGTTAACATTTTATTTGTAATAGTATATATGGAAAAGTTAGTTAACGAACACACATTTATTTGTTGTAGTTAATTTGTTGTATTTGAAATAATAGTATATGATAATCTCATCATATGAGACTCTTTTTCTTTTTGGCAAGTGAAAAATTGGTTTTGTTGCATTCTTACATATCTTTCAAATGTGAAAATCGGTTGAATGTAGAGGCTTGCAAGGTTACAAACTCATAAAATTGTTGTGAATGTTAGCCCTTGTTGATCTATGCTTCCAATGTCAATTGTTTCTCTTTGAAGTGTAAGGCCTTGTGACTTGTGTATTGTTAAGGACCATGCCATTTTGAGTGGTATCTGACGGTGGATCCCACAACTTATTAGGAGCACTAGAATGTATTTTGGGTTCTTATTGTCCCATGCTGGCCCCATGTACTTTCTAAATTCAACAACAACAAAAAAGGAGCTTAAGGTGGTTTTTCACCATCATTGTATAGAATTTCTTTTACTTGTCCAAGTGCTCCACTGAAAAGTCCAGTTTGTACCCATAAATTTGCATAGAGCATGACCTTTTGGTCAATACGTAAGAGGCGCTTATATTGAAGTTTTTCTTCTTCTAGGTTTGAGCATGGTAATCCTTTAAGTTTCTCTACATTGGAGAGGGCAACTAGCCTTGGTAATGATAGCGACATTTGTTTGTTATGGAGGAAGACCATTTCATTTGTTGAAAAAATATGTATGGAATAAATAAAAAGAGTTTGTTCTTCTGAGGTGAGTCTTGAACTTGATTGTGACATTAGTAGATCCCAATCTGTAATTGTAGGTGTTGCATTTCATAAATTAGAAAGGAGTGAGTGGAATTGAATCTCAATTGGGATTTATTGTAATATTTTTTCCAATGTAATAATGGTTGTGAAGTTGCACCATACTGTGTCACCATTGGAGCTTGAATAATACATTGGGATGTCTTTGATAGGTGGAAGTTGCCCCAAATCACCAAAAAGAAATATAGAGTGTGCTCCAAAAGGAAAGTGGCTTTGAGTAGGGAATTCTTTTCGTAGCCTCAGATCAATTTTTTATAGTAACTTAGGATGAATGAAACTTATTTCATCTATTATAATATATCTAATGAAGTACATTCTCTCTTGGTAGGTTGCAAGTGTCTGTCCTTGCAGTGGCACCATTTCTTTGATTGGTATCTAAAGTGCAGAATGAATTGTAGTGCCTTGTATGTTCAATGTTACTACACCTATAGGTGTGAGTAGTAGAAATGGTGATTATCCATGTGATGTTGATTTGGCCATCTTTGACTTTATGCTTGTGATAAGGTCTAACTTCCCAATGTATGTGGCACCTTGAACAATAATCTTGAGTGTTACTATTGAGAAGTTGCATTTAGATGTGTTAGAATAATATCACTTTCTTTTTGTTGTCATGCAGATAACACAATTTTTTTTTGGTGATTAAACCCATGCTATTCTTGAAATGTGAGGCGATTTGATTGTATGAAAGTACTAGCTAATTTTTTTTATGATGAATAGTATTCTAAATTTTCCCAGTTATTGTTCAATTCAATTTCATGGCTTCCAAGCATGTCAAGATCATTTAGGTGGATAGGTATGCCTAGATATAATCTTGATAATACTTTCCATTCATTAAGGATATTATCTTGTATATTATTTTCACTTGTTTCTACATTGTTTATCTCATTTTTGTATACTAAATAAGAGACTATCCTATGTACATGCCAAGATTCATATTTACTTTTGAAGTTTTCTCATTTTGTAACAATTTCAAGTGATGAAGAGCCAATATCTATTTGAAGGTTGCAAAATGGTTTGTAAAGAACTAACTCACTCCAAAAAAAGGCTTCAAAACTAATTTCCTCCTTTGTAGGGATGGCCATGAAACATGGAGAGACTCTAAAAATAGCTTTGCTAGGGAGATCTTTCCAAATAATGTTTTTTTTAGAAACCCTAGATATCCATTTCTGAGTGACTTCAATAAGTGATGTTGTGTCTAAATGTTTAGGGTGTGAGATGTAAGCTTCAATATTGGTTGGGTATGTGGTTGTATTGGGTGCAATTGGTACATGTTGGATATTATTCTGGTTGACATTTAAAGATCTAAATATCTTGCTAGATAGGGAAAGTTATATCTTGAGGAGGAGGTGATAGGTTTCTTGGGCACCAATTTTATGGTCAACAATGTTTTTGACGTAGGTCAAGGGATGGTGGATCCAATTAAAGATAGTCCAAACCTTGTAGCTAGTCAAAACAACACAATGGAATACACACAGCACAACACAAGAAATTGTTTAACTTTGATTTTCATTAACATGCCTAGCTGTAAGGCCTTTTCAGTTAGGGTGAATTACAATTAGTAAACAATTCTGCAAGATCCACAACATATCCAATACAAACTCAAGCTAGTCCATCTCTAAAGACAATTAGAAGTTGATGAAAACCCTAAGGAAGATCTAAACTTGAGCTTGCAAGCCTCCAAGCAATCTCCTTGTTCCCAAGTATGCATCCACTAGCTCTGCTATTACAACTGTCTGATAAGAATCAAATCTACAAGTCCATGGAAATAACTTTTCCACAACTTCACCAACTCCACCTTCAGTAGCACATCTCTAAACTTATGCTTCTTTTACTACTTTCCAAAAAACTACCTTCAACATCTACCACAAGCTTCCCTTTAAATACTAATCATCAGCCACAAGTCGGCAAGATGAAACCCAAACCCTTCCTTAACAAATATTAAATGCCATACAAGTCAGGTTACAAAATGCATACAAACATTTAATATAGCATGTTAGCCTCTAGATCCACTTAGGAGAATCCAAAAAATAATAATAATAATAAATGCACCAAGTCGGCCTAACAAATTAGATAGAACTCCATTTGGCAAGTCAGATCTACCGACTGATAGTTAAATAACTGAGCCAACCAAGCATCACTGAGCACCTATGTCAATCGATCACCATAGCCATGATCAAGTAAACTACTAACTGAGTGCTAGAGACTATCAATTTCATTCAACGATCGAGCTTCCTTCAATGACTGAGGCCATCGGTCAAGGTTGCAACTGAGTAAAACTAACCAAAAAAAAAACACTTATGCAGTTTCACCGAGCACACAAAATGCCCCTTCTCTAACCTCAGATGCTCCTGCATTAGACACCCTAGGTTCCAAAAGATGTTCATACATGAGAAGAACATCTTCGAGGATTCAACACATGAACCCTGAGCTGGTTCTTCACATACAATTCCTCCACCTTTTTTGCTTGCAACTTCTTCCACTTCTTTTTCCTTTGTCTCTTCAAGTCCTTTCTAGACATTGTATAGGTCTATTCTCCAAACTAATCATTCATTTTCTCTAGATCCACAACCTCAACTTGGCTACCAATACTCAGGCTTCTCCTACCGAGTGTTGTATGCATCAAAGGCATCAGTGAAAACTTCTTGTCATTCTTCTCAATAGTAAAGACATTCTTCACACAATCATACATAGCTCTGCAATCATACTAGCAAGGTCTACTGAGAAATATATGATAGCTATCCATATCCACAATGTCATTAAATTGGTCAATCTGAACATCAATGAAGCATTTTTCTCTTACTTCCAAAGCATGAATATCTTGCAACCAACCAATCCTATAAGGATGTGGATGTTTCATTATACATAAACAAAGTTTCCTAACCATGTCCTCAGCAACAAGGTTATCAATACTTCCACTATCAACAATAACATCACAAAGTTTAGCTCCAGACTTGCATCAGGTCCTAAACAAGTTACTCCTTTGACAAGGTTCATCCTTTGTACCGAGTAATGTTCACTAAAGTAGCAAGTTCTCTAATTTAGGTTCATTCTGAATGTTTTCATTCACCACAGTAGTTTGTTGGTCAACCTTGTTTTGTGTACACTCAAAAGAATGGTGTCCTTCCTCTCCACATTTATAGCAAGTACCTTTAAAGATAACTCTACCTATCTTCTTCTTAGGTTCCACAGGTTTCTGTTCATCTTCTACATCAGTCAGTTTCTCCTTTGCTGAGTGATCAATTTTCTCCTTCCCTTAGGAATGATTGGGCTATTTCCTTTTCAATTTCTCTTCTACTCTTAGAGCATACTAATAAGCATCTTTTGCAGAATCAATCTTCATCATACCAAGCTCATCCTAAATATTGAACCTCAGACCATTCACATATCGAGCCACCTTTTCCTTACCAATCTCTTAGTGTCTAGACCGAATAGTAAGTTTGTGAAACTCCTCAGTATAATCTTCAACAAACAAATCCTTCTATTTCAAATTTTGTAACTTCTTAAAGAACTCAAGCTCATAGTCAGCAGGTATGAACTTAGCTTTCAATTTAGTCACCATCAACCTCCATTGATTGATCTTCATTTCACCTTCATCCTCTTGGTCCCTTTGTAATTCTTTCCACCAAAGAGAAGCATGACCTTTCAACTTTATCTGTGCTAACCTCCCCTAAAGAGGATCTTCAATTTCTTCCAGCTCAAAGAAATCTTCAAGTTCACTGATCTAGTCAATCAAATTTTTAGGTTTCAAAGTGCCAGAGAGAGTAGAGACTTCCATTCGGTAACTACTAAACTGAGCAGTAGATCTAGGCAACTAAGTAGTTCTATCTTCACCAGATCTATCCCTTCGGTCATCACCACTAGATCCAACATGTTCAAATTCTTCAATAGCTTCTTTATAGCCATCCTTAGAACCAATATTCTGAGGAATACCAGTAACAACTCTCATGATCTCAGCGATCATGTCATTCTTCATCAGTTCCATCTCAGACCAAAAATTTGATTTCACCTTCTTTGTAATCCTAGATTCCATAATATCAGAGAGGTCTTTAATAACTCTAGGGTCCAATATTCTTGGTGGAATCATTAAAGATAATAGAAACCCTTGGCAACAAACCCTTAGTGGTCACCTTGTGACAATCTCCAAGTTGTATACAAGTTAGATCGCAACCTGCAATCTTGCAAAACAACTAGGGCACAATTTCACAAGTCCAATGTCATGGGTTTGTAATCAAGATCACAAGATCTTTCCTTCAACAAGATTAAATTTTCAAGATCAGCCTTGCTAGGTCAAACTTCTACTTCACAAGATCAACATCCACTCCACCAAAAACAAAGCTTTGTTCTGATACAACCTAACGTAGGTCAAGGGATGGTGGATCCAATTAAGGATAGTCCAAACCTTGCAGCTAGTCAGAACAACATAGAGAAATGCACACAACACAACAGAAGCAATTGTTTAACTCTAATTTTCATTAACATGCCTAGCTGTAATGCCTTTTGGGTTAGGGCCAATTACAATTAGTAAACAATTCTACAAGATCCACAATAGATCCGATACAAACTCCAACTAGTCCAGCTCTAAAGACAACCAAAAGCTGATAGAAACTTTAAGGAAGATATAAAATTGAGCTCACAAGCCTCCAAGGAATCTCCTTATTCCCAAGTATGCAACCACTAGCTCTGCTATTATAACTATCTGATAGGAATCAGATTTGCATGTCCATGGAAACAAATTTTCCATAACTTCACCAACTCTAGATTCAATAGCACATCTCTAAGCTTATGCTTCTTTTACTACTTGCCAAAAAACTACCTTCAACATCTACCCCAAGCTTCCCTTTAAATACTAATCATCAACCATAGGTCGGCAAGATGAAACCCAAACCCTTCCTTAACAAATATTAAATGCCATACAAGTCAGCTTACAGAATGTATACAAATATTTGATACAACATGTCAGCCTCCAAATCCACTTAGGAGAATCCAACAAAAGATAAAAATAATAAATGCACCAAGTCGACCCAACAAATCACATAGAACTCCATTCAACAAGTCAGATCTACCGAGTGACAATGAAATAACTGAGCCAACCAAGCATCGGCAAGCACCAGTGTCAACTGAGCACTATAGGCATGACCGCGTAACCTATTCACCAAGTGCTAGAGACTACCGCATTCCTTCAGTGATTGAGATTCCTTCAATGGCTAAGGCCATCAGTCAAGGCTACAACTGAGTAAAGCCAGTAAAAAAAAAACATTTATGCAGTTTCACCAAGCACACAAAATGCCCTTGCTCCAACCTTGGATGCCCCTACACCATTTTTCAAGAAGCATTGTATGAAAAGTGATTGGGGTAGGTTTATGAGAGTTAAATTTTAATGAAATATGAGACAACATGGCATTGTATGTTTCATATTTCTCTTTAACTTTGCTACATATTTTGAAATGTATTTGAGGACAACATCAATGGAGAGGATGGGCTAGAAATATATGTTGGCCCTCCAAATGGATAGTATTTGTGGGTTGTGTAGGTTTAGGCAGTCATCATTATGAGCAGGGGTGTGGGGAGGTTGGTCATTAATAGTGATACAAAGTTTTGAAATTTCTTGTGTACTCCAAGGGGCTTTATAATGACACACAACTATACGACCTTTCATTTTTAGGCATGTTTGGAGAGATCATTTTGTGTGTCATTTCACATAGTTAACTAATTCACTGTAGTCTATTATGGGGTTAGCTAAAATAATCATACTAGTATCCATCAAATAGGGGTCGTCAAAGGGAATTCAATATATTTTTTGGTTTCTTAATTGAATATTTTTTTGGATTCCAAGTAGATACATATGTATCAATGAAGTCAAGTGCATTTTGTATGGATTGAGTATCATTCCATTATAATTTACCAATGTTTGGTGCTTCACGTAGCTAGATGAAACCATGGATATGAGTTGAGCCTTTGTGTTGCCACTCATACCTGATAGGTTTTATATTTTTTTAGGAAAAAATATGTTGAAATAAATAATTTTCATGGGAGGAAGCAAGAGTTATACCTATACCAGTGATCTATTGCACCAAGAAGGTTGTCTAATACCTCCTCATGAAATTTTGTAAATCTATGATGCATGTAGAGTGTTGCAAGGTCTAGATTTTGAATTCTCCATATGGTTGCTACAGTGGGGTTTGTTGGTGAGGTGGATGGCATGGTGTTGTGCAAGTCTTGCCATTTTGTATCTGTTGCACTTAGGGTAAAGAATAAAGTTGGGAAACCAATTTGATTCACCATGTGAATAAGCTCTCCTCTACATTGATTCTAGAATGGTTGTGTCACACAAATTAATGAGCCAAATTGCATCAGTTGCTCGGAAAGTTTGTCACCGGTCAAGTCCTTTAGTCTTTGGTGCAAGTCAACAATTATTGTAGGCATAGAACTATCAAGCTATTTATGAACATAGACAACTAATGTGGCCTAGCTTTAATGTCCTAGAAGGATATTCAGTATCACAAATCTAAACTATAGGTGTTGGCCAAACCTATTATCATGGTATCACAAGAGACAGTGAGCATATTCATGAAGTTTGACATCCTTTATATGTTGTTGTTTAAATGTGGATTCTACCTTTTGGAAAAATGTTAAGAACGCCATTACAAACAGCCCTTCAATTGTGTATTCATTGTCTGGTGATGCTGAAATGGGTGGCCATTGTATGGTTTGAGCTGGTCATCCTTCACCTAGTTGTAGCAAAGATCATACCTCTTCCATCTCCCTATGTGCATTTGGTAGGTTTGGAACAAATAAATTTGTGTATACATTTTATTCCAATGTGTCTTCTTTTGTAACTTCACTTTCATTGGTGGCTATTTCTATAGGATCACTTGTTCAAGTAGTTAAGTATAATAGGTTTGAAATGTCAATGGAATGAAGTGGTAAATATGATAATTTGCAGATTCATCTAGATGAACATCTTTGTAATATGGATCATTGTAGATTTTATATTTTAATGCTTCAAATACATGACTTCTACTAACATAGAAGTTGTATTGTTGATGCCCAATGTTTTTGTTTTTCACTAGAATTATGTCCAAAGCATCTATTCTGCTTGGAAAGAAAGATGCAATCATAGAAATAGCTTGAGGAAAACATATAGTGCGGCCACTATATTTTAGTTGTCCACCTCTTGTATAAGTAACTTGTAGGATAGGGCTTATCCTTACAATTAGCATCTTCTCAATTTGAGTCAGAATCAATTACATTTAGGTTGCACACTAGGGTCCATATTATTCTATTTTGAAAAATGATTTCCACTTTTTTCTGATGAACACCTATAACAAGTGGTCAAACCATTTGATTTCTTTGTTTTTATTCCTGGGTATTTTTCCATGCAAGTTAAACAAGTTAAAAGTTTCGAAAGGTTATCCAATTTGGAAAGGAAATTGTCTCTAGTTGTGTACTTGTTTTGAGATAAATGGGGAGTATATAGTTGGGCAGCTAGGATGAAGTGAGTAGTGCTTTCAATTTGAGGAAAAGTTTCTTGTAGGTGGTTTGGTATAGGCAATGTAGGTACTATGGGGATGGATGGTTGACCTACTAGATTTTGATGACTATCTCATCCTTTTTTGTTGATACTATCCTTCCTCGCTTGGTACCTTGCTCACCACTTTTGATTAGCTTGATTTTTTTTTCCTAAGCATTATCATTTTGGACATCCATTTATAGATATATACGCAAATAAGGGAGATGCAATATAGAATTGTAATTAGAGTTTTTGAAATTAGATTCTTACATTTTTTGCAAGAAATAATAAGATACTAAATATTTAGCTAATAAACTTCTCTAGGTAAAATGATTCTAATTTCTTACTTACATTAAAATTTATGTCTTACTTTATTTAGTAAGAACACATCAATATGTAGCATAGAAAGAGAGAGACCAATATTTTTCATTTCCCTTAAAAATAATTGCTAGCATCTAAGAAAAGGTTCATAGGTTTAAATGTACAAATAATAACTATTGATATGAATTTTTGTTTCTTATTACTTATTATGTATAGGAAATAGACAAGTGTTGATAGGCTTCTATTGAAACATATAAAATCAAGACAATTTTTGTTGGAAATTCTAATTGGAATTACATGTGCAAGTACTCTATTTTTGGAGTAACATTATAAATGAAAACTAAATGTTGTTATGTGCAAAATGATTGCATGAATAAAGATAAAGAGGAGAATGGAATCATTTTTGTATAATAATATTTTCTAACATTTTAGAAAAGTTTGTAATAAATGTATGCCACATGTTTTGACATATCGAGTAGGAAAAAAAATGAGAGTATTCCAACAAAAAAAGGGACATGTATTGTAGAGTATTATCTTGAAGTATATGGGGAAAAAGTGAACATAGCACAATAGTAGAAAAATTTACATATATAAATGTAATGGTACATAATGAGGTTCGTTTGCCTATTTTATGTAATCTTTAGTGTTGTGACAATAATTCTTTGTGTCTCTTCTCCAAAATGATTCATTTTGATGCTAATTTCAAAGAGAAATCAATAATTGATAACATTCTCCAATATTTTTTTGCAGCATCAGGCTCAGCTAGTAGTAATTGAAAGTCTTCTACAGCCACCCCTAACAAATCAGCTAATGGTCCTTCAAATGTAATAACTTTAATTAATTCTCTTGTTTCATCTTCCAAGTCCATCTTCAGGATGTAGTTGTAAGCACAATTAGAGAGTTCGATAGAACATTTGGGGCACCAAAATTTGTTGGTTGAAGAATGAACAATTTTTTTCTTACATTTTTTTTTTTCCATGATTAGCAGACAAGAAAGATAGTAAAAATTATCAAAGTGCAACTTTGTAATAGTCACCTTAACACAAACAAGGTGTGAAGTTGGAAACCCTTGATTGGAAATTGTACAGCTATCAATTAGATTTACAAAGCTATCCAGGAAAACATTGTCTTTCGAAAAGGGCACAAAAGGATGGTCTTTTGCTATAGATGTATACCATATTTGTAATGAAAATGCTTCTAACAAATTTGGATTGATGGGTATGTGTAGGATCATGCTATGCCAAACTAGCCCCTTAAGTGGCAATGAAAATTCAAAAAATCAGGTTTAGGCAGGTTGACATAAAAATTTGAACAAGTTATAAATATTATATAAAAATATGTAAGAAAACAATCTTTAGAAAATTGAATTTAGTTTCTAAGATACTAGGCCTTTTTTGAAAAACAATTATTCTATATGTTGAAAATTTCAAATTTCAATGTAGTAGTACAAAAAATTTCAGGAAAAAAAAGTAGGTGTATATCTGACCACCTTAAACAAAATCAAATGATAATTTTTTTTACAAGATGCTAGATATAAGTAGTAGACTCATGTCTGAATGTGACACATATTTTTTTGTAATTTTTTTCTAAGTAAATAATTAATTATGGTTTTTCATTGACAACTTTTCTAGAATATAAAAACTCTCATGTCTGACCACATTAACTTACTCTAAACTTTATCAAATTGAATTTTTTTAAAAAAAATTCTTGGTAGTAGGAAAATCATAGAATGTGACACATGTTTTAGTTTTTTAAAATGTTATATAGTTTGAAATTTATAGTCATTTTTAATAAGTCTATCAATCAAGACTAGAAAGATAACAAGTAGGTGTATGTCTGACAACATTAAACAAAATCAAATGATAGTATTTTTTTAAAAGATTCTAGAGAAAGTAGCAGACTCATGTCCATATGTGATGTATATTTTTTTGTATTTTTTTTTCTGAGTAACTAATTAATTATGATTTTTCTAGTACAAATTTTCTTGAATATAAAAAATATTGTGTTATCTTGTTTGAAATTTATAGTTATTTTTCAAAGAGTCTATCAATCAGGACTTCTTTTTCACATCACCACTTTTTGGCATACCATGATCCTGCACATACCCTGATTACAAAAGAGGTTGAAAAGGTGCTCTCTAGTTTCATTCCATTCCATGATACTAGACATGCAAATTTAAGCAAAATAACAAATGGGGTCTATTGTTCAAACATATCAAAGATTTTATTACCTTTAGTTTCACATTGGTGGCCTCAAAGTGTAATGTTTATGGTACAATTTTACATATCTTTTATTGTCATTGTACATTTCTTTGTCTCTCTTCCATCTCTTTTCTATATGGTTGCTGAATGAGTAAAGGATACAAGTATGCCAATGACATCTACAAGGGAGTTTATAGGAAATGTATCTAGTGAATCTATGCTCTTGAAATAGTAGCTATGCTTGGGTATTGTAGAATCTAGGCAAGTGGAAGGAGATATTATTGATGAGTTTACGAGGTCTACTTCATATGGAGTTGTTGAACTACTATATTTTGTATTTCTTACTTTGATGTGATAGTTAGGGATTTTTAATAGACAACCAAGGTGAATTATATCATAGAACTGATCAACTTGTTCATTAAAACAAGAGACATGTATTTTAAACTATCTTTGTCAATGAATTCAAAGCCAAAAACCTTCCCACCATGGGAAGCATTTTTGTATTCAAGGATCAATGTTTTCTCTAAGGCTCTTCACTCAATGGACCAATGGTTGTGGTATGGAGTCAATGATTTTATGGGGACTGGTTGGAAAGGAGCTATGTTTTGTACACAAAATTCTATATTTGGGGAAGACCTTGATACATCTCTAGATGTTGTAGGCTGAAGGTAGTCAATAGCTTGAAGGAGTGGAATTGGAGATCCAATTATTGTTGAGTTGTTTGAAAGTATTTCAAAGTTATCAAGAAAGAGCGCCCTAAACTAGTAAATTTTAGCTAGATTTTCAATGATTATTAGTCAATTTTTAGATGACAATCAGCTGACCAAATGACGATAACTATTGCCAAACTTTTTTTGTGGATTATTCAACACATTATATGTTTTTTGAATATTTGACCTCTATAGTCATCAAAGTATCGACTAATCCATTGCCAAAATAATTTCTTCAATTTGGAAGAATTATCCTACATACCTTTTATCTCTTCGACCAATGTTGGTCGAAATAAAAATATAGTGGTTGTTACAATATCAACGAGTTATGGTTGGAATATTCATCGATTGTATAGCACTCTTGTCGAACATATATTCTTTGGATGTCGAAAAAGTGACATCAAATCAAAAAATTTTCAAAAATAATATATTATCAAATCTATTAATATATTATAGTACAATTATATTTATAATGTTATAATACTATACTATCATATACTAATATTATATTATATTATAATATAATATTATATTATACTATGTCGATCAATACAAGCTATTTGATTTGTAGTGTCTGGGAAGCTTTTGGGTTGATTTTTGCAAGATTTAAAGTTTTTTGTGAGCTATTCTCCTTGTTTCACTTGATTTTTTAGAAGAATTGAATTTTTTGGGAGGTATTCTCTTCTACTCAAATTTCTACAGAAGAGAAAGACTCAGACTAATAACTTATATAGGGGATGTAACAGCCTTAAAAATGGACCCGAGCTGGAACAAATTCTAGAGCGTAGTGTTTTCCCTGTGTGCATCTCTTCATCTTCTAATCCTTGAGTGCATAATGACTTAAAGATGCATTACGTGTGAATCTTGGTTACAAAAGATTTGTAAGATCTTCCTTCTGCGATTTGTGAGGAAAAGTGTGAAGCTTTCTATATAAATTGAGAATTATTCCAATAATGGAAAACATAGATGATGGATTCAGAAAGAAAGTATTGTAATTTAAATTCTTCACATTCTAATTCATCTCTCTCACAGAGTCTTCTAGAATGTTTATTGAATAATGATGTACAATATTCTACATTTTCCTATAATGTAGAGGAATTTGGTGCAAATGGTTGGAAATTAAACAAGGGAAGAGAATATTTTGAGTAGATCAGAAACATAATCAATGAAAGAAGAAATTCAATGTGAGTAGAAGAATTCATTCTTAAAGAAAGGAAGGTCATGGGAAAAACATTATAGAAATAATGATAAAGGATGTTCATAGACTTGTTCTTGTGGGAAGGGTGACAGTGTCAAGTTAATTGTTAATTTACTAGTTTACTTCAATATCAGTAAAATTCAATGATGTGTCTTTGATGATGGATAAGAAGAGTGATCAGAAACATGATGTAAAATAAATATACACAACTAAATTTAACAACAACATAAAACTATATTATAGATTGTAGGAAGCTAATATCTCTAACCAAATCTAGACAATCAAAGTGACGATTAGAAAATATTATGTTAGTAGCAAGAAAAGTGACGATGAATCTACTTGGACAAAGTGATACTCCAAGGAGTAATGATCTGGTTTTGAGTAATACACACTCACATCCTTACTAATCAAGCTACAGTCTCCCTCCTACTCTCAACACTATGAATCCATTGACTCCTATTGCAATAGATTTCAAAAAGTTATCACAATGTATGCTTGGATTCTTCAAAGACTATGAGATGTAATAAGAAGCAAAATAATGGACACTTATTGAGTATCAATTTAACACTTGGGCACCCAACATGAATAATGTTGAAGAAATGAGTATACATTAGTGAGCATCAATATCAATCATTAAAAATTTTCCATACCTTGCCAACAAGAGCAAGTCCAATAATTCTATTGACACAATCCACAACCTGCCACAAAAACAAGTGGAATCTAGACTCATTGAACAAACAAACCATATACTCAAATAATTTTTCAAATAAATGGCAGAGAGAGTCACTAGTCTACCAAAAGAGACAATGCCAAAAAAAGTATTCAAGCTTTACAAGTAGTACCAAACACTTTGAAAGAAGCCAAATGAATATTAGAAAAGGATAACAATATTACCTAGATCTCTTTTAATATGTATTAAACTTAACAAGTTAACAAAAAAATGTGTAGGAAAAAATTGATTTCTCCTCTACTGAATCCCCTATTGTTTTATAGCCTTCAGTGGGTGAGAAAAATCATTAGTTCTATGGTAAAATCAACTGTATAAAACAACTCATATGAACATTATAAAACAACTACTCACAAAAGGTTTACATTGTTACCAACCTTTGTCATGGTTGGATATCTTGTTATTAGTTGAAAGTAAATACCTGACACACAACATCTACATAGTTAAAACGAATGTTTGTTATTGTATTATAGAATCAAATGAATCAATCTACACAACAAAAATAGCATTTCAAGATGGTTGATAAAATTATTTGAAACATAGTTAACTAAAGAATGCAGAGAGAGAAGGAGTACAAGATGAGTTTCTCCAAAACATGATTAAAGTAAATTATATATGATGTGGAAAAATGCTTATGAGACCCATATCCAAAGACAAGGAACCAAAGGACAACCTTTACCTTTGGGGCTGAATATTCTTCTCGAGAAGTAGGGATGTATGATCGTGCCTAATCTTTAAAGCCTTCAATCAAAGCATAAATATCAATGAAGAAATTCATGAACAACAAGGTATATGGTAGTGCAAAATTTCAAGTAGAAAAAGCATTTTCTAAACAAGAACAAAGGATTTTCATTAGTAAATAGCAGTCCATAATGAGTAAGCAGTGACATTCATTCAAGAAACAATAATAAATAGAAGGTTGCTCATTAAGAATAGAAGATAGATGATAAAGAAGTGTAAGCTCATTTGGCCCCTCCCCCCCTAACATCACTCTAAATTCCCCATTAGCATCTAATAACATTCATTCATTCAGGCCTCCACTGCATATACTTCTTCTCATAATCTAAAAACTCTCCATCATTTATTCTCATCAATGTATAAATAAAATTGTGATAGAAAATGCTTAATCCCTAATTCAATCTTTGACGAATATAATTGTGACAGAACACTTAAATAATATGGAAAGCTCACAATTTTTAGAGACACACTTGACTCCAAGTGCCATTTACAACAAAAATAATTTATCTAATTTGGATAGTAAGTCTAATTTAACTATATATATATATATATATATATATATATAGAGAGAGAGAGAGAGAGAGATAGAGAGAGAGAGAGATCTATATATATATATATATATATATATATATATATATATATATATATATTTGAAAATTGACACAATAAAAAGTGACATCGTAATGAAAATTGAAAATTACAACTTACATTATTTAGCATAAGTTTTGGATGCAACTCCCAAAATTTTTCATACATAGATGTTGGCAAGCAATCCTTCTTAGATGTTGTTGTTGGTATGTATTTTAATCTAAAACAACAATGGCTAAGAATGATCACTTACCAACATCTATTGAATACAAGGTACTCCAACCATTTCCATCATGATAACTCTCCATCATTGATTCTGATCATCATTGAGATTTTCATACGAGCATTGGGGCTTACACTTTCAGAAAAGTAAGGTGAAACATTAACAAATCTATTTTCTTGAAGTTTGCATTTATGAATAAAATCCAGTATTCTCTTGTATGATCCCAAACTTTTAAGGATCAAAAGGTATGATGTGAAATTTGTTATCAAGCACTAACCAAATGATCATCAGCACATTTCGTGCATGGATGAGAAACAATATCCAAAGTTTCTAAATTCTGAGAAGAGGTATGAGTGGAGGCCAAAGAAGGGATATTTGTGAAGGTTTTATAGAGCCTCTCCTTAAATTATTGAGCTTCTCTTTGTTTAGAGAATAGTTTAACATTCTCTACTTAACAGGGCTAACCATGTGAAGGTGGAAGCTCATCTGGCCCCTCCTAGGAGCCTCTTTTGACCCTTTACAACATTTTAAGACCTCTAAGATGTATTCTTAGGGATCGTAAAGGGTCATAAAGGGTCATAAGGGGTCTTTGGACACAATATATGAGAAACATAAATGTAGGCATCATGGTCACAATTTTTTGGAAACACAACATAATTGAGTGGTATACCTAGACGATGCAACACAACCACTACTCTTCCAGTTCCAAGTCGACACTGTAGGATCCAAAATGCATAGATAAGGAATACATTTAGAGAGTGAAGGAGGAGGGCCATAATGACTGAAATAATATATGGACTAGAAGGCACCACATAAATATGATTTATGCTTTCGCCATTGAAGCAATCTTGGCAGCACTAGCTACCTCTTGAGCCTGGCACAAGTTGTACTCATTTCCTACATCAGGTATAGATGTAGATGGGGTAGATGTAAATGTGGTGTCATCAACCCACTGAAAGTATTGACATCCACTATTTCCCTAAAATACCAAATGTACTTTAGTTCTTCATAAAATGATTGCTTGTCACATTATTTTTAAACATAAAATATAATTCTGTATCTAGACCTTTTTCCTATTTGGGAAAACCCAAAATTGATGCCCAGGATTACTTTTTGTGCATGACATCTTCAACATGCATGGACCAACACCACATTGACACATAGGCACATTGACCAAAGTCATCGATGCTATTTCATTAAATATTGCATAATCACAAATATTGCACTGTTATTATTTTGTTCATTCATACTAATTATAATTACAATAAAAAGAAACATACTAATGTAGACTTGTATATTTTTTGGCTAAGTCAAAGTCTTTGGTTTAAATCACTTGACACTCAAAACAAAATGACAAACCAAAGACAACCATGCAATAAAAAGAAGTTACTAAGGAACCAAGGAACTAATTATAATTACAATAAAAAGTAACATACTAATATAGACAAAATCTCAAATGGGAAGACATCTTTCTAGCTTGGGCCTCGATCCTTAAAAAACTAGCTTCATAATAAATGAAGTAGATGAGAGCTGAGCAATTAGCTTCCCAAGAAAAATCACATAAATCTCATAAAATATTCCTATGCCCTTTGTGCATACCTAAATGATATATTTGAAACAAGGGTAAAGCTAAAAGAATTTAATTTTGCATCACAATCTATAGTTGTTGCAGCAGTAGAGCATCAAGTGCCACCTTCAGCACAATATGATCATCACTAGACAGGTCCATATGTTTTATGAAGTATGGTCATTGTACAAATTTGAAGTAGATGACTAACCACTACAAGTACTAAGGAAACAAGAATGGCAACTACAACGAATAAACTTCATAAACCATATAGACATGTCTAGTGATCATATTGTACTAAAGGTGATGCTTGATGCTCTACTACTACAATAACTATAGACTATGATATAAAATTAACTTCTTTAAGCCTTACCCTTATTGTTTCAAATATATCCTTTAGGTATGCACAGAGGTCACATGAATTGGGGTACACATAGTTCATTTATGAGATTTTTCTTGGCAAGCTACTTGCTCAGCTCTCATCAACTTCATTTATTATGAAGCTAATTGCCAAATGATCCAAGCCCGGGCTAGAAAGATCAAAACTTCTAATACCAATCAATGAATGCCTTTCCTATCAATGTTGCATTGAATAGAGAGTTTCATAATATAAACACCTAACTATGTCTTCATGAGAAAAGAAGTGACTTTTTGTAAAGAATTAAAAGTTTATTGCTTGATAGTTCATTACATTGTCTTCTTTGACCATACACACCTATCCAAAACTTCTAAGACTCCTCTCCCATAGTGATAGAAGATAGATCCATTTTGTGTATAACCTGAAGTTGTCATATTCCATGAGAGTACATCTTTTGAGAATTTTTTTTGAATGTTTCAAAGGACCAATAGTTCTAGAATTAAATCATCATAACTTTCCCATTACTTTTCCCTCACACATTGCACAGACTATCTTCAAATTGACAATACGTTGCGTGTGTAGTACAAAACTATTACTAGTTGGAAGATTAAATGTAGATAATTAGTAATAGATTAAGTATATTATTACTATGCTTCATGTTCCATTTAAATGCTAGTATATAAAGAAGACAATCAAAAGACAATGAAGATTTGTCAGACCAATAGTTTACATAATTAGACCTTTATTTGGCTAGGCCAAATCTTCCTTTATGCTAGTAGTCTATCTAGCTATAATAGTCTTAATTTTTTGTTAATATATGGCAATCCCATGAACTCTAAGGGCCCAATTCATCCAACAACTTGATCCCACATGGTTTTTGTCTACTACTACAATCGAGTTTCATCTTGTCTAGTTGAATACATATGAAATATTCAACCTAGGGCATCATTGTTTAAAAAGAAAACTAACCTTCCCAACTCTAAGCTTTTGAACTATTAAAAAGCATTACCTTAACTCACCTTTCATATAGTGGAATTTAATCCCAATGGAGAAAATGTGAGTTAGGGCCACATCTTCCAACAAAGATTACTTGCACACCAAGCATAGTACATGAACAGTTAATAAAAGGACTGAAATTCTTTGATTTTAAGACTTCAAAATAATATAATCAGTACATGGAATGATCAAAACTTATAATAATAATCAATGAATAATTTTCATATCAATGTTTCATTGAATAGAGAAATTAATAATATAAACACCAGACTGTATCTTCATGAGCATAAAAGTGACTGTTAGTAAAGAATTACAATTTTATTGCTTGGTAGTTCATTACATTATCTTCTTCGACCATACACACCTCCACACAAGAAGGATTAAAACTAAACCATAGGATGGTCTGGTAATTTAGAAGACATCCTTTATTACAAAGAAAAACAAAATATATAACTCAAGTCCCAAAAAAAAATTGAATGATGTTAAAAATGATAAAGAACAAATAGGAAATTGTTTAATCCAAGAGCAAGGAGTTAGGAAACAAGACCATGAATTTGCACAATAACTAGGAGCATACACCAACAAAGTAAAGAGGAGACAAGAATTTGAAAGGGGAAAGCTAAGAAAACCCCTTGTGAATTATGAATGAGGCATGAAAAGCCTAAAGAGAGAGAGAATATGAACTCTTAGCTCAATACAATATGATAGAACTATGAAAGAGAGAAATTGAGAGAGAGTTGTGAGAAGAATTTATGTGAGTGTGTGGAGAAATATCTCTATAAGTAGAGATAAGTGAAGGAGTTCAAAGTGTAACTCCCATGTGCATGTAAGGAACATCCATAAGAGTGTGTGAGCCAAGTGTGATGTTCCTCATAAGGAGGAAAAGAACTAAATTACAAAATTACAATAAATATTTGTCCTCACATATTCCACTAGAGGATGAAATAGGATGTAGTGGAAAGAAGACAAAAAAGAAGTATATTAGGATATCTTGGCTTATATCCTAATATATTTCAATAATAGACTAACCTTGGTTTATAAATACACCAAGGAAAGATTACAACTTCTAACACCCCCCTTAATCTTTACTTGGGGAAATGAGCTTGATGGGTATGAGACCCAAATTATTACAGTAATCTACAACATGTTCATGAAAAGGATCATGGTGGTGAGTCACTTTCTTTGGTAAAACTGATCTTCTTATGTAGCATGGTGAGTGAACAAAATCTGAATGCTCCAAAGATGTGGATTCACATTGTTGTTGGTCCAAATTGTCAAAAGGAGTGTCTTCATAATCTGCATCATTATAACCTAAATCTACAAAACAAGTACTTCGAGTGGAATGCCCACCTAGATTTGAATTAGTAAATGTATAATCTGGATAAGAACAATAACTTTCAGAATTTAATAGAAATTTTGCATCATTATCATAATCAAAATTAGAGGTATTATAACCAGAATTTGAGTCAAAGGTATCAAAACTAGAATTTGAATCAAAGGTATTAAAACCAAAATTTGAATCAAAGGTATTAAAACCAGAATTTGAATCAAAGGTATTAAAACCAGAATTTGAATTAGAGGTATGAAAACCAGAATGTAAATAAAAGGTATTGTAACCAGAATTTGAATTATAACCAAAATTTGAATTAAAGTCATAAAAAAAACATGCATGTAACACACATGAGCAGGCTCAAATAAGAACTTGCTAAAAAGAATAGAAAGCGGCAACAGAAAAAAAAAAAAAAAAAACTGGAACTATGAAAAGAGAAAGTCTACTAACTATTAAAAGAAAAAACAATAGGAAGTTGAATGGTTACTGACGCTCTGAACAAAGGAATATCAAATAAACCATTAATAAAAGATGCGACAGGAAGATGAAACAGTTACTGTCGCTCTAAAAAAAATTATTATTTACTAAATAAAGCCAAACGAAATTTTGAAAGTAACGGATACCAACCCACATATAATGAATAATGATAGAGATAGGTTAGTAAGAACAAAATAAAGATATTCTATTATATTTTTCACCACTAAACTAGTGATGCAAGAACTGAATTTAAAGAGATTAATAATAAAACTAGTTTTGGTGGTAAACCATCCAAAACTAAAAAAAAGAATTTGCTCTCTTAAAAAATTAAAGAACACTCTCAAGAGTCTCCAATTTGGAGTGCTCCAAGATATGGTAAGTCCTTCACCTGTATACTCAAAAAAAGATTAAACCAACCTACTTTGATACCATGTTAAAAATGATAAATAAAAAATAGGAAATTGTTTAATCCAAGAGCAAGGAGTTAGGAAACAATACCATGAATTTGCACAATAACTAGGAGCATACACCAATAAAGTAAAGAGGAGACAATAATTTGAAAGGGGAAAGCTAAGAAAACCCCTTGTGAATTATGAATGAGGCATGAAAAGCCTAAAGAGAGAGAGAATATGAACTCTTAGCTCAATACAATATGATAGAACTATGAAAGAGAGAAATTGAGAGAGAGTTGTGAGAAGAACTGATGTAAGTGTGTGGAGAAATATCTCTATAAGTAGAGATAAGTGAAGGAGTTCAAAGTGTAACTCCCATGTGCATGTAAGCCACATCCATAAGAGTGTGTGAGCCAAGTGTGATGTTCCTCATAAGGAGGAAAAGAACTAAATTAAAAAATTACAATAAATATTTGTCCTCACATATTCCACTAGAGGACGAAATAGGATGTAGTGGAAAGAAGACAAAAAAGAAGTATATTAGGATATCTTGGCTTATATCCTAATATATTTCAATAATAGACTAACCTTGGTTTATAAATACACGAAGGAAAGATTACAACTTCTAACAAATGACCTAGGTGCCCTAGACCAATACACCCCCATGTAAGTCAATATTCTAAAGTCCTTGAATCCAAGCAAATGTAAGTCAATAACACCAAAGATATCACTTAGAATTCTTGTGAAGAGTCTTGGTGAGTTTAAGCCTTCTGAATCACTTTAGAAATATTGAGTACATCATTGTTTGCCAACGATTTGACAAAGCCTAGGAAATCATTGGTTCTCCAAGACAAATATTGTTTATATGTAAAGCACTGTATAGGAATAGTCAATAAAAGGACTCAAATTATTTTATTTTAAGACTTCAAAACAATATAGTCAATACATGGAATGATCAAAACTTATAATACCAATCAAGGAATGCTTTTACTACCAATGTTGCATTGAATATAGAGTTTAATAATATAAACACCAGACCATGTCTTCATGAGTAGATAACATTGACCAATGCACCCCCCATCCCACCATCCACACCTATCAACTCATGTCAAGATATTGTGAATCCAAGAAAATGTATGTCAATAACACCAAATATATCACTTAAACTCACCAAGACTCTTAAATGCACCTAGACTCTTGACAAGACTTCTAAGTGATATATTTGGTGTTATTGACTTAAATTTTCTTGGATTCAAGGACTTTAGAATATACTCCAAAAGTGATTATGTAATGAAGGAAGTGAGAGGGAAGGATCTTGATTTAGGTCAATGGATATTTCAACATGATTTTGGACAAGATCTTGACATGAGTGGATGATTGTGGATGGTGGGATGAGGGGTGTATTGGTGAAGAATATTTGTGATTTTAAGCCTTTTGAAGCACTTTAGAAATATTGAATACATCATTTCTTGCCAACTATTTGACAGAGACTAGGAAATCATTGCTTCTTCAATACAAAGATTATTTGCAACCCAAGCACTGTACATGAACAATCAATAAAAGGACAAATTCTTTGATTTTAAGACTTCAAAACAATATAATCAGTACATGGAATGATAAAAAATTATAATACCAATGAATGAATGCTTTTCCTATCAATATCACATTGAATATAGAGTTTGAAAATATAAACAATAGACTGTCTCTTCACGAGAAGATCACATTCACCAATACACCCCCCATCCACCATCCACACCCATCCACTCATGTCAAGATCTTGTGAATCCAAGAAAATGTAAGTCAATAACACTAAATATATCACTTAGAAGTCTTGTGAATAGTCTTGGTGAGTTTAAGCCTTTTGAAGAACTTTAGAAAAACTGAATAAGTCATTGCTTGCCAACTATTTGACAGAGCCTAGGAAATCATTGGTTCTTCAAGAAAAATATTGTTTGCACACTAAGCACTATATAGGAATAGTCAATAAAAGGACTAAAATTCTTTGATTTTAAGACTTGAAAATAATATAATTAGTACATGGAGTGATAAAAACTTATAATACCAATCAATGAATGCTTTTCCAATCAGTGTTGCATTGAATAGAGAGTTTAATAATATAAACACTAGAGTGTGTCTTCTCGAGTAGATCACTTTGAGAAATACACCCCCCATCCCACCATCCACACCAATCCATTGATGTCAAGATCTTGCGAATCCAAGAAAATGTAAGTCAATAACACCAAATATATATCACTTAGAAGTCTTGTGAAGAATCCTTGTGAGTTTAAGCCTTTGGAAGCACTTTAGAAATATTGAATACATCATTGCTTGCCAACTATTTGATAGATCCTAGGAAATCGTTGGTTCTTCAATACAAAGATTTTTTGCATGCCAAGAACTGTACAGGAATGGTCAATAATAGGAATGAAATTATTTAATTTTAAGACTTCAAAACAATATAATCAGTACATGGAATGATCAAAACTTATAATACCAATCAATGAATGCTTTTCCTATCAATGTTACATTGAATAGAGAGTTTAATAATATAAACACTAGACTGTGTCTTCATGAGTAGATCACATTGACCAATACACTCTCCATCCACCATCCACACCCATCCACTCATGTCAAGATCTTGTGAATCCAAGCAAACGTAAGTCAATAAAACTAAATATATCACTTAGAAGTCTTGTGAAGAGTCTTGGTGAGTTTAAGCCTTTTGAAGAACTTTAGAAAAATTGAACAAGTCATTGCTTGCCAACTATTGACAGAGCCTAGGAAATCATTGGTTCTTCAAGACAAAGATTGTTTGCATGCTAAGCACTGTACATGAATAGTAAATAAAAGGATTGAAATTCTTTGATTTTAAGACTTCAAAATAATATAATCAGTACATGGAATGATAAAAAATTATAATACCAATCAATGAATGCTTTTCCAATCAATGTTGCATTGAATAGAGAGTTTAATAATATAAACACCAAAGTGTGTCTTCATGAGTAGATCACATTGACCAATACACCCCCCATACCACCATCCACACCCATCCATTGATGTCAAGATCTTGTGAATCCAAGAAAATGTAAGTCAATAACACCAAATATATATCACTTAGAAGTCTTATGAAGAGTCCTTGTGAGTTTAAGCTTTTTGAAGCACTTTAGAAATATTGAATACATCATTTATTTCCAACTATTTGATAGAGCCTAGGAAATCATTGGTTCTTCAATACAAAGATTGTTTGCACACCAAGCACTGTACAGGAATGGTCAATAATAGGACTGAAATTATTTGATTTTAAGACTTCAAAACAATATAATCAGTTGATGGAATGATCAAAACTTATAATGCCAATCAATAAATTCTTTTCCTATCAATGTTGCATTTAATAGAGAGTTTAATAATATAAACACTAGAATGTGTCTTCACAAGTAGATCACATTGACCAATACACCCCCCATCCCACCATCCACACCCATCTACTCATGTCAAGATCTTGTGAATCCAAGCAAAGGTAAGTCAATAACACCAAATATATCACATAAACTCACCAAAAATCTTAAACTCACTAAGACTTTTCACTAGACTTCTAAGTGATATATTTGGTGTTATTGACTTACATTTTCTTGGATTCAAGGACTTTAGAATATACTAGAAAATTGATTATGTAATGATGAAAGTGAGGGAAGGATCTCAATTTAAGTTAATGGATAATTAGACATGATTTTGGACAAGATCTTGACATGGGTGGATGGGTGGAGATGGTGGGATGGGGGGTGTATTGGTGAAGAGTCTTGATGAGTTTTAATCTTTTGAAGCACTTTAGAAATATTGAATACATCATTGCTTTCCAACTATTTGATAGAGCCTAGGAAATCATTGGTTCTTGAAGACAAAGATTGTTTTCATGCCAAGCACTGTACATGAATAGTCAATAAAAGGACTAAAATTATTTGATTTTACCTCAAAATAATATAATTACTACATGGAATGATAAAAAATTATAACACAAATCAATGAATGCTTTTCCTATCAATGTTGCATTGAATAGAGTGTTTAATAATACAAACACTAGACTGTGTCTTCACTAGCAGATCACATTGATCAATACACCCCCCATCCCACCATCCACACCTATCCACTCATGTCAAGATCTTTTGAATCCAAGAAAATGTAAGTCAATTACACAAAATATATCACTTAGAATTCTTGTGAAGAGTCTTGGTGTGTTTAAGCCTTTTGAAGAACTTAAGAGATATGAATACATCATTGCTTGCCAACTATTTGACAAAACCTAGGAAATCATTGGTTCTTCACGACAAAGATTATTTGCATGCCAAGCACTATACATGAACAATCAATAAAAGGACTTAAATTATTTGATTTGAAGACTTAAAAACAATATAATCATTACATGGAATGATCAAAACTTATATAATACCAATCAATGAATGATTCTCCTATCAATTTTTCATTGAATAGAGAGTTTAATAATATAAACACTAGACTGTGTCTTCAGGAGTAGATCACATGGAATGTTGGGACCCAATTTTCAAAGAGGTGTTAAGTCCTAAAATTAGACTTGTAAATAACTGTAACCCGACTAGATCATTTAAATCCATATTTCTAGTGAACAAAGATACTAATCTATTAGGATCGTGCCAGTTATGAGAGAAAATAGACATCACATACCCTCTCACAATAGTATGTTTGGAATTTCTTTAGTATGTTGAGTGGATGGTGAATCAATCACCAATTTGAAGAAGAGGCATTTGGAAGTCTAACATTTAGAAGGCACTAGTTCCAATGGTTTGAAGTGACCAATAGATAGTTTCATCAATGTTTTAGCTTTTATTTTCTACACTTCCATGATATTCAACCACTTATTCAATAATTTTTGCAACGAAACCAAAAGTAGCATCAATTTAACCTTGAACTCAGTTCTTGAGGAAACAAAGAACCCACCCTTAGTTGACTAGTTTCTTTGTATCTTTTGAAATTCATGGGCCACTTCCAATGGTGTTAATGCCACTTCTAATGGTGGCATGAATGCCATTAGAAGTGTAGAGATTAGGGTTTCAAACCTGTGACAAATGAAAACAATTTGAAAAAGAAATGTACCCTTCACTAAGAAAATGCCAAAAGAATTGAATCTCTTACCAAGGCTGCAATGAAATGGTTGAAATTGAATGCCTATTCCTCTTGATGCCTTCTCGGGTTTGACAATAGTAATGTGGAAGAGAAGAAGATTCTAGAAATTATAGGCTAGATGCATATAGGTGGTGTCGACATACAAATTCCCTCCTTATACCCTCCTTCACCACTCCTTTTCTTGTGGACTATGCCAAAATGAAATAAAATGAAATGTGCCAGTAGGTGGGATATATGTATAAAATTTGACTTTTTTTTTTTTCTACTTCTATTCCCCTATTGGTCAGAATTATGACCACTCTTTAGGGCTGTAATTCCGACCAACAAGGGAATAGAAGTAAAAATAAATAAAAATTCTTCTATAAACCGACCATGGAAAAACATTTTATAACTTGGTTAGAAATGTTGGTCTAAAAAGTGGGTCAAATGTACTAGTGCTGCAAACAAAGGAGTTGGATAATTTAGCTAGGAGACTTTGGTTGGAAAACAAGGACCTAATATGGTAGGGGGAAAGAAAGAAAATACATGAATTTGTGGAGCATTTTTCTATAATACCTTAAAATGTAGTGTCTAAGAATACCAAACTAAGATAGCATTCAACAAAACAAAGAAAGTAAACACTTATGCTAAGACCCACAAAATGAAGACAAAATAAACAAGGAAATGCAAACCTCAAAACCCCAATGTCTCCAAATTTGGAAGATTTTTCTAATGGATTGGATGTGTGCTCATGAACTATGCTTCAAGCTTCAATGGATGAGGAGAGAATTTGGTATAATAAGGATTCCTTAGCTCTTAAGGAGGGCACGATAACTTTTCTCAAATGGTGGATGATAACGAAGGAGGAAGAGGCTCAATATAAAGAAAAATGGGAGATGAATGGATGGTCAAGATGCAAACTTGAGGAAGGGTGGAGATGCATCCAAGAGAGAGCCATGGATTTTGATTTCTTGAAAGCATAGCATTGTGACAAGTGTCACAATGGGGAAGGATGAGAGGAGAGGCTAAATCCTTGAGGAATGCGACCATTTTGGAAGGTGTGAAGGGGGACAAGTGTGTAAGAGATGTGTAAGAGACTTTATAATTTGGCATTGGATGATGTGGTGATGTTGACATGACAGTTGACTTGAGATGGTTTAGCATTTCTTAATCTTGGATTATGATTGTGCAAATATTTAAGGGGTGATTAGGCTTGGATTAGAGGGTCAATGGAGGATTAGGGAGATGTGATGGGAGGAGAGAGAATGAGTGGAGAGTTAGATTAGCTAAGCATGGAGGAGAATTAGGATTTTTAGAGCTAAATATTTTATTTTATTTCAAGTGGGAGGAAAAAGGGGTTTGTGAATTAATTTATTTGGATAATTGTATCCATTTAAATTAATAGAACAATAGGGATTTAATTAATTATCAGACTATAGGTTTGTTATTTAGATAATTAAATGGACTATAGTTAATTAATTAAATTAATTGACTAGGGGATGACATACATTAATTAAATAATAATATTTAATTAATAAAATGCTTAGGAGAAGACTAAATAAAATTATTAAATGATGTAATCAAATTTAGGTGTCTACATTTTGCTCCTCTTCAACATAGTGTTTAACATTATTTCAAAGATGCTTTTAGCAATAAATAGATGACACAAAGAATGGACTTGGTAGCAGAGTTTCCCTAGTTATGGGTCAGGATGGTAGACTAGGTGATGCCCCATTGATAGGACCATAGGGAAAGAAAAAGGGGCCCACACAGCGGCTCAAAAGGAAAAAAGGGGTGAAAAATGAAAAGGGCATTATAGGCTAAGAAAGGGGATGAAAGAGGAAAAGAGAGGTGGAAAGGAAATGAAGGAAAAGGTTCACCACGGGGGGAGAAAATAGGAGGTGTAAAGGCATCTAGGGGAAAAAAGGAGGGCTTGGGAGGGCCTTAATAAGGGTCGAAGGGGTCAAAATGAAGTCATTTGCACATCAAGAGCCTAGAAATTATGATTTTTGAGCTCTGCTAAGAGAGGATGAGATGGCACAAAGGGGGTGATAGACTCACCAATCATACATTGTGACATGTGTATGGTAGAGTGCAGGGCTTGACTGACAAGTAGGATAAAAAACCCGGCTTTCTATTATGTTTTTCATGCATTTATTATGCATTTAGTGTTAAAAAACAATATTCCTGTGAGTTTGTGCTTGGCAAGAATGTGTTCACACTTGCGAGAAAGAATTCCCACAAAACATGTGGGGGGTGGTAAAAATGGGTAGATTAGGGGGCTTTCAAGGGAATGTAAAAATTATAGGGCCTTTTGTGGGACCATGATCTCATACGGATTTCTTGTGAGATCATGTTCTCATAGTCAATGATAGCGGGGTGCCAAAAAATGGCATTCCCATGGGAGAGGGGGGAAAGGGAAAGCGGTGCGTGAATACGTTCCTGCACTACTAGGGGGTTTGTGGGAAGGGGAGCCCTTACAGGAATGTGAGGACATGGTTCTCTGCAATAATGTAGGAATAACTAATCTGCCAGGAATGTGGGGAAAAAGGTAAATTGGTGGGAATGTGGGGAGAGGAAAATAGGTTTTAGTATACAAGAAAGGCTGATGCATTGGCTTGTTTTGGATGCAGCAGTCGATTGATCAGCTGACAAGTCAAGAGAGACACATGATAGTTCTGATTATCTCAGAGCAATTTACCATAGCAGACTAGGCTCGAGTGGATGCACTAGGACTGGGATATCTAGCTTGAATGTCATGGAGGTGGATGTTTATGGCTTTGGTGATATCACTCTATGAGCACTGGCACTCAGAGATGGGGACATTCCATCTCTTGACTGGAGAGATGACCGTTACTTTAGAGGATGTATATTTCATCTTTTGGCTACTAGTGTGGGGTGCTCCTATGGTGGAAGGAGTGAATACATAGGTACAAGTGGTTGCCCCACTACTAGGGCTAGGTGTAGCACTGATCCTATCAGATGGATAGCTAGTTTTAGCTTAGCATGCAGTACCAGTACCAGTGGCATGATGAGTTCATTTCTATATGTTGGGACTGATGTTGAGGTATCTTTCCCTAGACATGGGCAGGAGGAGCATGACTCTTGCACTGATTCTTGGGATAGTGTAGATAGTGGATGTAGGGGTGCCAGTAGCATGGGGGACACTTATACTAGTAGAGATGTATCATGATCTACACTAGATAGCATACCATGGGACAAAAACCATGGGGAGGAGCTTTAGTTTTGCATCCCTCCTAAAGGTTTGGGCATGGGAGCATATAGTAGTGCTACGGCCCTTAGGTTGACTAGATAGGTAGGCCAAGGAGCCTGCAACATATAGCTGGGGGGATTTGGTTACTTACCAAGAGAGCAGGGATAATAAATTTTAGAGGGAGACACTAGATGACATATGAGATGGGATCACATGTCATCCATACCTAGGATAGGTTCCATGGGTAGAGGATGCCCAGGATTTATCATATACCATGATGTTGACACATCTGATAGGGTAGTGGGATTATATTGTTAGGTAGTATAGGCCTGATAGGACTTCACACTAGTTTGGATTTAGACAGGATATACCAAATGTAGAGTGGTGGTATCAGCAGGCCACCCATGAGAGGATATTAGAGTTTGGGTCACCATTGGAGAGGGGAGGGTTGTTGGCTACCTACCAGGCCATGCAGCCATTTTAGTAGGATTAAGTTGGTGGGGTGGCAGATCTAGGGACTACACTAGCATATGATGCATAATTTCAGCCACCTAGGGTAGTAGGGAGGTCAAGATTACTGGATGGAGAGGGAGTCACACCACCTATGTAAAGGGACTAGGTAGGGAGAGGAGGGAGGTGGGGAGGAAGGAAGATTGGAGGGAGGGATAGGGCAAGGATTGGATGGAGGGGTAGAGGAGGGAGAAGAGGAGATGGAGACAGGGATGGAGATGGAGATGGAGATGAGGATGGGGATGGGATGGATGTGGATGGAGGAGGAGGATAGATACCTATAGGGCCACCACCACTAGGGCCACCACCACTAGTAGGACCACCATCAATAGTAGGAGTATTTTCATCAAGAAGAGGGGATGATACAGTAGGGTGCCTGGCCTCACTATAGGATGCACATGATAGGATGACCCAGATGCTCTGGGATGTACAGAGGGAGTGAGATGGTTTGAGAGGAGAGAGAGACCTCTTGGTGATGGAGATAGATATCCCAATTAAGGAGAGAGATATCCTGATTACACACTTAGCACAATCTATATCAGAGGGATTGATGATAGTGGAGGAGAGAGAGCAACTGTGAGATAGGGATACTCTATTTGTAGAGAGGGATGGGCTGAGAGAAGAGAGAGAGATGGCCTATGGTCAAAGTGAGACCAACTATTCAGGCAGAGGGACACCACCACATGGGGTTCCCATGAGCGATCACAGGAGGTATCTTACCTTTAGCGATAGCTAGTTAGGTTTGGGGAGTAGATTGGATGGTACAAGGGGATGTACTATGTGGTGGTGCCACCATAGTGAGTGTAGCACTATAGGGATCTGAGTCATCCATTGGTTACAGGAGTAGGATCTAGTGGGAGTTAGAGGAAAAGGGCTAGTGGTAGCCACAAGATAGGGTCTAGCAGTAGCCTTAGGATAGGGCAAGGGAACCATCAGTTGGGCCACTCACAAAGTTAGCAACACTCGGTCGATAGTTTAGTATAGATGGTAGAGGCTAAGGGATTGGAGACATGTACAAGTATGGAGATGGACATAGTGGTTGTTTAGGTATCTAGAGAGGTGCAAGGAACATGTGCTTAGGGAATAGTGGGTAGGCCATTAGTCTTACAGGTTCTAATAGAGGTAGACCCCTTGGATGTGGATTTTGATATGTAGCATCCCTTAGGAGAGGTAGATAGGCAATGATATGCAACAATTTTTTGATCATGTACTAATGATTTATTTATTGATGGAGGGCATAGTCCCTATTGTATATGTATATCTATACTTGTGATATAGTCATGGACTCAGACATATATTTATTCTTTCATGCTTTGGGTTGGGACATGTACTTTATTCTTTTCAATGATTTTTGATATAGATATGATGAGCTAGGTGGGATATGATGTTTAATTTATGGATGTATGCATGCATATGATGTACTAACATGGATGATGTAGGATGTGATATGATTTCTATATGCTATGAGATTGACATGTGTGTGATGTAGGATGTGCGGTGTGTGAGGTGATATGTGTTATATATGAGATGCATGTTCTAATGGCTTGTGGATGCAGGATGTGATGTAAATGCTTTTGATGTATGATGCATCTATGTTATGATGAAATACAGTGGTTTATGGATATAACATATGTTTTTAATGATGGAAGATAACAAATGAACCTAATGAATCTAAGATAACTTAATGAAAGATAAGAAATGAACCTAAAATGAAACCTAATAATGCAAGATTAAAATGAATCTAATATGATATGAATGAAAGATATGAATGCACCTAAAATGAACCCTAACAATGCAAGATTAAAATGAATCTAGTGAATGCACGATGATAAATTATATGATATGGAAAAACAATGCAAGATGAAAATGGATGATATGAAATAGATCTAATTAATGCAAGATGATGAATGAATGTAGGATGAGATGACATAATGTGACCTAGGATAGGAGTGGGAAATGAAATGCATGCATGTTAGGAAGGTGAATGGGAAAATATTAATGCAGATGGGAGGTCGAGGGTGAGGTGTAAGAGGTGGCACAACATATCACTTCCTGACTACACCCTCACTGAGGGAGGGAGGGAGTAGATGGTGGGGTGGGGATGATGATCAAAAGGGGATATTTGCACAATCACAATCCAAAGTTCAAGAATGTGAGGTGAGAGAGGTAGATAAGTTTTCATCATGACAAGGTGTTTATAGGAGAAAGTTGTGTAAAAATAAGGGGTGTAGGGAGGATGTTTGTGGGGGATTTTCTTTAGGATGACATTTTGATGTTGGATAGGGATGATGTGATATTTTTCTTGGATTTTGATAGGTCGAAGGATGTTTAGTGAAGCTTGAACATGGGGTGTTCCAAAGGGGAACACCACCATGTAGTTTGAGCACTTTTTTGATATAACAACAGAAGGGACCAACCGCGGTTACTAGGAACTTGAGGTCATGTCGCTAGCATTGCATAGCACTAACACAAAAAAGATGTGCAAGGGTTTCCCCAACATCATGTGTGCACCGTAAAGGACACATGGTGGAAATGATGCAGGGGAACCCACAAACAAACAACATTTACCAAGTGCACCGAGTAACCCAAAAGATCACAAGTGAAATGTGCAAGGGTCATGTCCAACTAACTCATAGGTAGAAACAAAAGACCACAAAAAGATCTTGTCCTAGAATAATGCCTCCAATCATAGCACATCATGATGTAAATGATCATGGTGGCCTTAAGGGGAGTAGTCAATTGAGATCACAAAATCAACTGAAAAGATGAAACAAGAAAAATGAAACCAAAGTGATAAGACCAAAAGACATCCTTTTCCAAAAGAGATCGACCAACTGTGGATGTTGTGATTAGGTGAGACATGGAGGAAGGATGCATCCTAAAAGGACCTAGTTGGTGGGTTTTTTATTGCACTTGGAACTATTTGATGGGAAAATGGACAACCCTCAGAGAATCACAATGACATAGGATACTTGCTGAGGGAACACTACTGATAATGTGGTCATTGTGGGCCATGTGCTTTGCAATCAAAAGGTATTGCTAGGAGAGACCAGAATGATATGTACAAGATGGGGACACTATATATAGTGGGTATGTACAACATTGGTGGAAGTAGGATAGTGAGTCTTGTGTGGTGGGGCAATGGGAATAACACCTTGGGAATAAGGGATGCATGAAACGGGATGGCAAGTGATAGTGAGTGCTTGGCCAAATAATAGTATCAGAAACCTAGAGCAATGGACTACCTATTTTAGGATTGGACACCCAAATGATTTCTAAATGGATTATTTGGTCTCATTTAATTATCATCTAGGGACGTAAACTTGGAATGTCATTTGCAAAGTATATTCTTCAAACCTTCTCATTCTAAGACTATCTATGGAATTCAAATGCTTATGCTTCAAGGAAACTATGCTAAAACTAATGAATAAATTTATTCTAACAAAGCAAGGAATTGTAGCTAGGAATTACTCTAATCAACTGTGCTGTAGGAATAGACTACTAATTCTGTTATCAATAGCTACAAGAACAATAGAGTTCTTACTACTTAGAAATAAACATGAAATTGAATTCTACGCAAACAGAAAAATTCACTCATAAAGTGGGCCCCCTTGAATGAGTTAATAGGAAATACAATCAAGATAAAAGATATAAGCTTGAGCTAAACATTCTATTCATCCATAACAAACTGATTACACTTGATTGAAAACAAGATGCAAAAGTTATGTTATAAAAACTAGTTTATTTGACTAACTCCTAAAGAGTCACAATAGTCAATTATTTAAAGGAAAGCTACAACTATCTCCTAAATCTATGATCACTTCATAAATGAGGATCGATTACAACTCATAAAGTTTCAAAATAGAAACATCATTGACCATAAATAAATTCCAGATAAGGAAACTAAATTTGTGCACTGCATGTAACAAAAAACATCAATTGACTTGCTTTTCTTGTGAAGATTCTACAATCCATAGTTGGATTTGATTACTCCAGCACCACTATGTTGGTCTTTGAATGTCCATAGTCAACATCTATAAAGAAACAAATGCTCACACATCCAACCATATACATATATATCTGCATCATTCATATTAGGAAAAGGTGTAAGTCCTAATTAACACTCTTGTAAGTCCTATGGCTACAGGAGGTAACTACCCAAAACATAGCTTAGGCAAGGAAACATTCATTAACATGTATAGCTACTACATTTACGATTCCTATCCATGAATTCAAACATATATTATGTCTTTAAAGTATCCATATTTCCATGTTATGTTCACACACACACACACACACACACACACACACGCACGCACGCACACACACACACACACACACACACACACACACACACACACACACACACACACACACACACACACACACACACACACACACACACACACACACACACACACACACACACACACACAGCATATACACCAAAAATTCATATGCTTAAAAACCATAAATTGATGTCTATGAGTAATCAACTATTCTGAAAAGAGGATAAAAAGTAATGAGAAAGATGTCTATTTAGAAGCCCATCATTGCCCCCAACTAAACTATTACTGGTCCGCAACAACCATTAAATTTTGAATCCCAGCACGGACCCTCAAGTCACTAGTTGTTCTCTACCCAGACTCATCATGAACATAATCAAAGTATCTATGAGTTTTTTGAGTCTTTCCCATTGTTGGACTTTAGTGGTTGTATCATAATCTGCTGCACTATCATTCACCCCTAGCAATGGCTATAGGAAAAGTGGAGGCTGAAACCTTATTAGAAACTAGTAATTAAGGAGTGTCCTTCCCAAGATAATGTACGATGGAACTCTTCTTGTAGAAATGGTTAAATTCTATGGTGAGTAAGGTTCCTTTGACTTTAGATCATGTAACATCCTTATCCATCTCTTCCTAGAAGAACTGATTACTATGGAAATATCATGTGAGAAATGCTAGTCCCACTTTGCAAACTCTTGTTCTTGGACTGCATATATCTTATTAGGTCCACTTATGTTTTCTATGACAGAAAGCCAGTCTAAATATGTCTACCTAGAATGCTGAACTTTAGGCCTCATTATCAAAGGAGCTATCATCTCATTATTTCTATATGGTGTAGCTTGATGCTCCCTACTTATCTCATTCTGTATCCAAGACATAACCACTCTTAACTACACGTCCCCTACACAAAGGAGTGAATTCCACTCTGTATCATCAGGGACTGCTAGGTTATGTAGGTATAATTCACACAATAGGTTTTTCAGAGTCATTGGGGAAGACTGAAAGGCATAGTGAAATTCATGGGGAGTTAATATAGAAGGATTGAGTCCTTCCACAATTCTTGTTAATTTGAAATTAACAAGTTGTTCTTTAAGGAATAATGCATACACTAGAGATGGTGATTTGCATTCCATTAAATGTAGAATTAATCTTGTGATTTGATCAATCCTCCTTTTCAATACCTCAATCTGATCTGATTTTTGTTCTATCTAAGAACCTTGCTCACTAATTACTCATTTCAATTTTTCCTTTTCTAATTCCCATTTTGTCTTCTCCCATAACAATTTTTCATACAAGTTTATCCCTGCAACCAGGGGTGTAGACAAGATTGGTGGGGGTAAAGGTTCCTGATTGAGTATATCCAACCATCCAAATGGAAAGTGAGGAATTTTTATTGTTTCCCTTAGTGTGGAGGACTCCCCTTTCCATTAAACAATTATTTTCACTACATTGATTTCCTCACTAACATCTTTTTCTACCATAGCTAGTGTTTCTAACCCATCCTGATTACTTTGCTGAGGCACCTCTTCAACAATTTCTATCCCAAACTCAGTGGTTTCCTTAGAATTCATATTAACATCTAGCCTGACAGAATTATTTACAAATTCCTCTATGTATTCAGAGTCCTTGTCACTATCAATAAGTATGTAGTTAGCTCCTAGGTTAACTTCTATTTGTGGACTCTAATCTTTTAATGCAATGTCAATAGCTATTGTTTGATGAAACATTTCCTCAGAAGAAGACTTTTCTAAAGAATCATTCTCTGCAGATTTAGAGGACTCAAGGTTAACAATAGGAATAAGAACTTCAACATGCTTTTTGAAAAGTATTTTAATTCTCCTCCTAGGGGGTATGGATGAGCTCAAAGGACTCTTCTTTTCCCTCTATTAGTGGCTACTTCATTTGCAACTACTTCAGCAGTGTTTTCAAAAATTTCTTCCCTAGGGGAATGAAAGGTTTCTTCAACATTGTCAGTCTTACCACTAGGCTGCGGCTCCAAAATTTCTTCTTCTAACTCCTTTGTTTTACCCTTATCCTTTCTAGATGTAGACTTGGTCCTTATAGACAGTGATGTTTCAGGGATACTAGGAGCTTCTTTACTTTTATTTTTCTTCCTCTGAGAAGTGGAGGCTCCAACACTAAAATTTCTTTTCCTAGGTGACCTAGAAATGGAAGGGGAGGCTTCAGGATCAATCTCAATTATTTTAACAATTTTTAAAACCCTAGAGGATGTTTTCTCTCTCCACTCAATACCATGACCTCTAGGACCAACCACTCTAGGTTCAACCTCATTCATTTGCAATAATTCTTCCCATGTCCCAACCATTTGTCTATTTAATTCTCTTTCTATAATTATTTTTATCAAGCAATGATGTGAAATAGACTAGTTGTTTCCTGACTAGACTAATAAATCTTGCCTTCTCACAATGTTAAATAGGAAGCTAGGAAGATTTACCGATCTGTTATCGTGCTGAAGATGACTGAGAATTTTGAAATGCAGAGCATGCAAATATTTGTAGCATCCCTCATAGGTGAAGTACTAGATAACAAATGCAGCTAGTTGAATGAATTCTAGAGGCAAAGATAATTGCCAAGTACCTTATTTCCTATCGATGTTTAACTATGGATCACCATGCAAAGTGAACTAGCCCCTTGCTGAACACAAGTCAAAGTCTTTCACCCATTTCTCACCTTCTTGTAGTAAACTAGTCATTTCAGCTACTATATCCTCTGTAAACTCAATCTTTAAGCCCTTGACCTCCACAAATCCATCTTTCAAGGTGGATAGAAATTGTAGAGTAACTTCTTCATCAAACACTTTTAGGCTTAAGAAATAATACAACCATCCTCTTCTTTCAAACATTTCACAACTAGCCACGTCATTTAACATAACCCTGTGGTCCATTTGCTCATGCCATTGAAGGTCACCACCCATTGTTACACTCTGTTGCCCCACTTTTGTTCTTCACCCTTGAAAACCAAAGTGGATACCTTGTGTTAGATAGAGTCTTGAATTTTGAGGTATTTTAAAATTGGAGTCTAAGTCTAGTTTTTCCCTAGGATAGGTAGTCTTTATCGAATTCCCCCCTTCTTCACTTTTCCTGATTTTAAGCCGAGGTTGTTTTGACTTCATCTTAGGAATGGGTAAGTTATAGTTCCTAATTTGATAAATACTTTGTTCCTTTATTTCTACTAAAGGTATTCATATGAAAAGAAGCTTCAAATCTATATCTCTCCTCTTTGTCGGGAAACTAACAATCACCTTCTCCTCAGTGGGTTTCAACCCATGAGGGTAATCTTCCATGAGAAGAGAACACTAGGATCGTCAAGCACATATATAGGCCTAAGGTTGAAGATCCAAAGTTTGAGAGTAGGTCAGGTCTAGGAAAGTCACTTGGTAGAGAAGCTGTAATGAACTTTCCCATTTGTGGAGTTCACCCTATAGAAGTTATTTTCTGAAGAACAATGGAAAGTGTATCAGGAACTCCCAAATGTCAAGAGCCATAGTTGAGGAAGTAATTTTGAGCCCCTGTAGTGGATAAAGTGGCCTCAAAGGCATGAGATAATGAATAAGAGTCCATTCTTAGAGAATTGGATTTTAACTCCTCCCGTATTGGAGAATCACTTGAGAAGGTTGATTTCTGAGAAGTAGCAGCTTGCAAAGAAATAAACACAAGAAGTCACTAGAATTGAATGATATGGTATGATGAAGATAGTCCACTTTGAGATTTAGAAATAATTAATAAAGAAATGGGTCAATTATAGAATTTTGGAAAATCGCTCCTCCAGTTTCCTCACCATCTGGTTTCTACAGGAGCTTTGAAGTGAGTTTCCTGACAAAGGCAATATGGGAAGTGGGAAAATAAAAATTTGTTGCATAGATTAAGTAATCATTACAGTTCTTACAAATAGGTAAAATTGATTCCTTAAGACTATTAATAAGATGCATTTAATTCAAATCTTAGTTACGTTAGAACTTTAACGAGTATTTTTTAAAATCTATCACTCGTGTGGCGCGAGATATGGAAAGTAACAATAAGAGGGAAAGATATTAATAGTAAGTCGAAAGCATAATCAGAAGCTATGGCCACCAAAATCATGGGTTTCGATGGATTGAATGGTATTACATTAGAATGGAAAAATTTGAATGATATGTCCCTTAGGCTTTACAATTTGGGGAACCTACATAGAAGACTAAATGAGGAGAACATTCATCCTATGACACAGAAGCTCAAAAGGAGTGGTCTGGTTGAGGCCATTGGATTTCCTGTTGTAGTTCAAGCTCCTGAGCTTATCCAAGAATGTATAGCTAGGTTCAACCCATATATAAAGAAAATCCTATTGCTAGATGACACAATACATCTCTCCATTGATAGAGAGTCAGTGTAGAACAGTCTCTGGATCTCAAAGCGAGCAAAATTCTTGAACATGAATTTTTCAATTGTAGCATCAGAATACATTGAGAAGAAGATGAGGTGGAGGAAGGAAATCATGGACTCATGGTTTCAAAAGACTAGAAGCATGAAGGGAAAAGTGCTAAAGATGTTTTTTGGGATGGATTTGAAGGCTAAGATCATTGATGTCCTAGTACTCCTTCACAGGATTAAAGGTGAAAGTGATGCATTGAACTTCATAGAACATTACTTCTTCTTGGTCTAGGTAATATGTACTGAGCACCATTATATAGACTGGGCTCAAGTGGTAAGTGAAAATCTATCTAATTCCCTAAATCTCACCAAATATCAAAAGATTTTCTATATGTCTTCCTGTTTGATATATATGTGAGCTACATTGCAAGTATGGCTAGGACTCCCTTGGCTAGAAGAATATGAAGATGATGTAAAAATTTATGATTTCTTCCCCCATTTGAGATTGCAAAATAGGTACTCTGAGTTCATTAGAATTAATGACTCATTTACAATGAGGTTGTGTAGAGAATTATAAGGATGTCCAGAGTGGAGGTTTTTGCCAGAGGCTATGGAATTCATCACTCAATTTGGGAGCTTCTTTATTCAATTTGCTAGTTTCTCGTACCTTTGTCTTGTAGGTTTTGATGATTTTCCCATGAAGCTGCCAAGGTACCCTGATGATATGGTCATGCTCATAGAGGTGATCTAGTAGATGATGCAAGTGAACTTGATTAGTTTGGGGATTAAGAAGAAAGGCTATGAATTCCCTATTACCATTGGAGCCTATAGTTGCACATCAAGATCAAATGCTAAGAACATGGTAAAGGAATTCGAGGGTAGGTATAAGCCAGAGAAATATGAGGTGTTGAGGCCATAGTTTGATCTAATAGGTTATGCCAAAGATCAGCTACAAATGTGTTCTATGATCAAGCATATCCCTAAGATTGAGGATTTTTGGGCTGACTACAAAGATGAGTTAGAAATTTGAGAAAGGTTCTACTCCAGACTAATCATTGAACAAATCAAGTTGTTTAGAGTCAACATTGATGTTGATGGCATCATTAATGATGGTGAACATATGTACACCAATACATAGCAGGACTCCATATCCTATGAGATTTGAGCCAATTCAAGGTCAAGCCATAGAAGATTTGGAGACCTTAATAGCCAAGGTAACCAAGAGAACTAACAAGTTGTAATGCCCACCCTAGCATTCTCTAATGTTAGACTGCCATGATTATTGCTTTGATACTTTGGATTTTATGATGGACTATGATTATTGTTTAGTGTTAACTAAGCTAGGTTAGTTTAGTATTAACCAAGATAGGTCAGTTTAGTATTAATTGAGCCAGGTCAGTTTAGTGTTAACTGAGCCAAGTCAGTTTAGTATTAACTGAGCCAGGTTGGTTTAGTGTTAATTGAGCTAGGTCCGTTTAGTGTCAATTGACCAACCTTGTGTCAACCGACCAGTCCAACATTAACTAACCATTGCAATGTTAACTAACATGTTCTATGTTAACTAACCAGACCTGTGTTAACTGACCGATGCAATATTAACTGATAGAGCTAGTGTAAACCAAGCAAAATAGGATTCAGGCTTTATACAATTATAACAGTATAAGTTTACATACTTTAATTTCTTATACTTTAAGTTATACTTGTATAAAGGGTTTAGATACCTTCTAAGATGATTGGGATAGGTTCTAGATTCATAGGATTTAAGATGCAAATTATAATTTTGAGATTTCTTAATAAAAAAATTGAAACTTAGCCAATTTTAGGGACTTGAGAATTTCTTTCCTTGATTTTTGAAATAAGCTATGGAATGTTGTGTTAGTGCGTGTGGGAGGTTTTATGTTGTGTTCAATGAATTTCCATACATGGTTTTGAGTTTAAGCTTTTTGTTCATACTTGGCTTTTGGTAGAGTCCATATTATAAGGTCAGAACTTGTTTCGACGGCTTAAGTGCATTGGAGGGTGCATTGGAGGGTTCCCTAGACCTATGAGATGGATCATTTTGAGATTACTTGAGGTTTTCATGGTTTGTGTGTGTGTGGGGTAAGGGATAGGAACCATAAGTGAGTGGTTCACCATAGGTGTTGGAACCTTAAAGTGGTTGCCAGATGATCCTATGGGTGGGTTTATTAAAAATTGATAACTTTTAAAAAAATTAACCTGGGAAGGGGGGATTCGAAAGATAATGAAAGAGAATATAATAATGGCCACATAGACCTGATTGGAGTAGTAGGACTAGGGATAACTATCAGGGTGGATCCTTATTCATAAAGGGGGGACTGGGGTTATATGGTTGAAAGGGTGGATCCCAATACATAGGTTGTGTGATGACACTCACTTAGGTGGTATCCTAGAACCTTCACCTCTATGTTATAGTATGATGATATTTTATGTTCTTTTGAGCTTTGGATTTCTTTATCTTTTAACCCTTAGATTTCTTAGGGCCTTGTAGGTATCTTTGTTCTATCTTCGAGCATGAGGGGTGGAACCTCATCAGTTTGACATGGTTGGGTGGAAAATAAATTTTGAGGTCCTATTCGTAGTTCATGACTTGGATGCGTTCAAATTTATGTATTGATGCAGATATTTGTATTTTGTATTTGTATTTTTGAAAGGAAAGATGGAAATATATGTTGTAATGCCTTTGGGCCATTCATGTATTTGTTATTATGAGATCTTGTATCAGAAAGATGTAATTGAAAAGAAAAGACAATGTAATTCAGAGGGATAGTTCTAGGCTTTGTTTCAAGGGTTATTATTTGAAAGATCAAAGTTGGAAATGTATTATGTCATGTTGAAATTATCTTTTCTATTTCTCCTATGTTGCAATGAAGGAAAATGTTTATTATGCTAAGGTTAAGATGTAATTTGTAATGAATAGTTATTCAATGTGTAAGAGGGAGAAATGAAATTAGTATGTAAAGTAAGGAATATAGTTGTAAATGAAAATGTTATTTTCTTATTCTATCTCTTAAGTTTTTAGATGTGAAAGTAAAGAAAGGAAATGAAATTCAATTTGGATTAGTAATGAAAATATGAATTTATTAAGGGAACCTTAAGGAATGTATATGTAAAGTAGTAATGATGTAATGTTAGGATTAAAAAAAAAAAATTGGTAGTTGAAATTTCTGGTCTTTAGACCTATTTCCTTATGGGTTCCCTAGTGAGGACATTACATCTAGTATCAGAGCCCTGGTTTCTACATTGGGAGTTCAAGGTGTAGTTACATTTGAAATTCAAAACATTTCACCACATTGAATGCTACTTTTAAACATGCACTTAAAACTAATATTGCACCACTCTCCAAGGATGCCTCTCGTTACCCGCGAAAGAGCTAGGGACATGACTCAATAGTCTTCCTCTAGATCTCACCCAAAGAGTTCCCATGGGGAACATGAGGGAGAAAAAAATCAAGCTAACTGTAGGAATGAGAGTCAGAGTAATGAATAAGAAGGAGCCCAACTTAGGCAACTTATGCAACAATTTCTATTTAGACTTGACAACCTTGAAAAAAGTGTCAACTTTGAAGAAGGAAACCAAGCTGAACACTAAGATAGGGAAAGAGAGAGAATCCCTAAGAGAAGGCAAGTTAGGCAAGAATCTGAAGATAGGGATACTACTCATATGAGGGACTTGCTCAAAGTCAAGGTACCCCTCTTCTATGGCAGGGAAGGGGGATCTACAACAGAAACTTGGTTTTTTTACCCCGAAAGGTGTTTTTCTATGCAGCCTTTTGGTAGAAATGTCAAGGCTAGATGCACCATTATGAATCTAAGGAATTTTGCATCTACATGGTGGCGTATGGAAGAAGACAAGAATTAAGTCACCATCAACACTATTTAATGGAAATTGTTCCTAGAAATCTTTAAAGATCAGTTCATGTTTGATTAGTGGAGGTAGGGAAGGGTAGAAGAATTCCACCACCTCAAGCAAGCCAACATGTCGGTGGAAGAGTAGGAAAGAAAGTTCTATGAACTTAAGCCTTTCTTATGCTTTAAAGATGATGGACCCATACTTTTTGAGCATTTCAGCAGAGGTCTGAATGACTGAATATCAGGATAGGTAGCAGTCTTACAACCCCAGAATCTCAGAGATGCCATCACTAAGGCATACCTTGTTGAAAGGAAGGACAAAGGAAGAAGTGGCTATGCTAGTGGCCAAACATTAAATGTTGGATTAGGTTCTAAGGGGAACTTTGATCAAGGAAATTCCAACTCTAAGAACCAATAGTCATCTTTCAAAGGTGGACAAAATTTCCCTAAGAAGAAGTTCTAGAATAACAAAAAAAGTAATGGTATGTCTCAACAACCCCAGAACTAAGGGAGCTATCAGACTCAACAAAGGTTTACTCCTCCTCAATCATAAAATTCTCATAATTTCAATAGAGGAGGTTATCAAAAATCTAGTGCACCTCCTACAAATGAATTTAGAAGGAATGCCAGGTGTTATTATTGTGGACAACAAGGATATATTGCAGTTCATTGCCTGCAATGCACAAATTTCACTAGTCAAAATCAAGAAGTTTCAGAACCAATAGTAGGAGATGTCGGTCAGTCTCATAGGTTGTTTGCCATAGAAGAACATATGCAAGCTGAGCACCAAAACATAGTTATAGAAACCTCAAGTTTTTTGAAGGGTAAAACTATTTCTATTCTCTTTGACTCGGGAGAAACTGACTCCTTCATATCTTCTTCTTTGATAGAATAGTGCGGGCTAGTCGCAGTAGGGAAAGGAGTTAAGTGGCAGGTAGAGCTAGCCTCAAGGGCTAAAATGGCCACATATTTGTGTGTTCAAGGTTGAAAGTTAGGATTAGGACCTTTTTCTACCAATGTTGATCTTTGAGTTATTCCTCTTGGATCATATGGAGTTGTCCTAGGAATGGATTGGTTGGTAGCACATGAAGGTAAGATAGATTGCTGAGAAAAGCTCATTCATTGTTTGGATGATTTAGGTAAGCCCAAAACAATTTTGGGAATTCAAAGAACTATTTTACTCTGGATGATATTGGCTATGCAACTTAAGAAATGCATGAGGAAAGGATGACAACTTTTTGCAGTCACAATTAATGATTTGATGGAAAAGGAAGATAAAGAAAGTATACTTGAGCACCCTTTGCTGCAAGAGTTTGCAGATGTATATCCAACTAAGATTTTGGGAATGCCTCTGAAAAGGGATAATGATTTCCACATAGAAATGGTGCTAGGAGCTGAGCCTATCTCTAAAGCTCCCTATCGTATGACTACTCAAGATTTGAGTGAATTAAAAGTTCAATTAGAAGAACTATTAGAAATAGGCTTTATCAGATCAAGTGTATCACCTTGGGGAGCTCTGGTTATCTTTGTTAAAAAGAAGGATGGTTCACTATGGTTGTGCATTGATTATCGTCAACTCAATAAAGTAACCATTAAGAATCGGTACCCTTTGCCAAGAATTGATGACCTGTTTGACTAGATGAAAGGAGCCAAGGTGTTTTCCAAGATCGATTTGAAGTTGGGTTATCATCAATTGAGAATTCATGAAGCTGACATTCATCATATAGCTTTTCATACTTGGTATGGACACTATGAATTTACCCTAGTACCTTTTGGTCTCACAAACACACCATCAGTATTCACGATCCTTATGAATGGAGTATTCAGAACCTTCTTGGATAAATTTTTCATAATTTTCCTAGATGATATTTTGGTGTATTCTAAGACCATGGAAGAACATGAGCAACACCTTCGACAAGTGTTACAATGCCTTCGTGAGAATTAGTTATTTGCAAACTTGGAAAAGTGTGATTTATTTCAAACTGAAGTTAAGTATCTTGGTCATGTTATCTCAGGAGAAGGTATAGCAGTTGATCTTGCCAAGATACAAGCTATAGTTGAATGGCCAACCCCCACCAATGTCTCATAGGTTCATAGTTTTATGGGTTTAGCTGGATACTATAGATGTTTCATCCAAGGATTCTCCATAATAGCTCACCCCATCACTTCCTTGTAAAGGAAAGGTAAGAAGTTCATTTGGACTGAGAAATGTTTAGAATCTTTTTAGATCCTAAAGGATAAGTTGACCAGTGCCCCAATTTTTGTAGTACTTGACCCTACTAAAAATTTTGTAGTTTTTACTAATGCCTCCTTGGAAGGCATAGGGGAAATATTGATGCAAGAGGGAAGAGCTATTTCTTATGAGTCTAGAAAGGTTAAGAACCATGAGCTTAACTATCCCACCCATGATTTGGAGTTATTAGTTGTAGTTCATGCCTTGAATCATTGGAGAAACTTCTTATTGGGACATCGGTTTGAGTTACACACTAATCATTGAAGCCTTCAATATGTATTTACTCAACCCAATCTCAATGCCAGGAAATGTTGATGGATGGAATTCCTATGTGAGTATGAATTTGAGGTCAGATATATCGAAGGTAAGGAAAATGTTGTGGCAGATGCTTTAAGCAGAAGGAGACATGAGATATCCATGGTCTCCTTTTTGACTAATTTAAGAGGTCAGATTTTGCAATCACTCTGTTCAGATACTTTGTATCAAGAAGTTAAGGCTGAACCTAAGACAAGAAGGACCTTAGAAGGAAGGTTCTTAGGGTATTCTTTAGAATTAGATGGATTGTTGAGACATCAAGGTAGAATTTACGTGCTGCTTTCAGGTGATCTTCAAAGAGTCATCATGGTGGAAGCACACTATGCTCCCTATTCAGCTCATCTAGGTGTTGAGAAGATGTATTATGATGCAGGAGCATCCTGGGTGTAAGAGAAATCTTGCATCACCCAAAAATATTTATGTTTTTGTATTCAATAAGGGCTATCTTGTGTAGGGATACTATTTATGGAAACTTGCTATTTTTAGTAAGTTGGTCATAAATCTCATAATGTTTTGATTTCACATGTGGAGGTTCATCTCAGTTGTATCAGCTTGCCAGTAAAGTTTCATTGATAGATCACATCTAGCTTTGTAGATATTGAAGATTTTTAGTATTGGCAGCAAGGTACAAAAACTTTGAACTTAGTTTTGAAGGCTTTAGAGGCCCCAAATGAGGTTGATAATTTGGGTGATGAGTGCTTGTGTGAGTCAAGCCTATAGAGCACTTCGTGGCATTTCTAAATTGGGGTTGTAATAGTCAATCGGAGCAATTGGCAATGACTTATGGTCTTCAGAAGTTGAGTCACATGAAATGGCGAAAAATAATTTTCCTTCAAAATTTTTGTTTGGGTTTCAAAAGTTATTTTGAGCTAACTTTGAAGTAATAAATTGTAAAATAAAATAATTCTAAGTTTGGTCGGCCCTTTGGGCTAAATTTTTGGAACCTTCTCGGGCGGTGGAAATTGCTTGTATAAAGAAGCTGCGTAGAGTTGTCTTAGGCAGTTCTGGGTAGTAGATCTATTAATAATTTGAGGCTTAGTCCTATAGAATATTGTAAGGGAATGCCCATGTGGCTTTACATGTTGTAATTTTGAATGTTTGTAATTCCACATTTGTGGAGATAATAAGAAGCCAATTTTTTGTTCTTTCATATTGTTGTTGTTTCTCTATTTCTGTTACATGTTTGTGGTATTAAGGGGAGCACCCTTCATCAAGTGGTATTAGAGTAGGAGTTCCTAAGTGTGCAAATAGATCATCAACTATGAGGCAGTTTGCACTAGGACCGTGGTTAGGGTTTCAGTGTGCACCGTGAAAATGCCTCCACAAAGAGAATGTGGCAGAAGTGTTGGTGTTGTGACACCTGAGGTTAGAGAGTTGTAGAGACAAGTGCGAGCATTGCAAGAAGAGATTCAAAGAGGAATGAATCTTAATGTAAGAGAAGAAAGTGATGATGAAGTGAAAGAAAATTTTGATCAGGAAGGAGAAGGCAAACTTTCGAACCCAGAAGAAGAAAGGGTTTTTTGAGCCCTTTCCAAGATTGAGAAGAGACCTAAGATCGAGGATCCTACATTTTTAGGAAATCTTAACCCAGAAGAATTGATCGACTAGATCAATGAATGTGAGGAATTTTTTGAGTACAAAAATGTTGAGGATCCTGATAGGGTCAAATTTGTGAAGGCCAAACTGAAAGGTCATGCGAAGATCTGGTGGCAAGAGGTTCAATTGGAGTGAAATAGAAGAAGGAAAGATAAAATCACAAGATGGGATCAGATGGTGGATAAATTGAAGTGATAGCTCATTCTTGTTGATTATGAGCTTGACATACTAAAGAAAATGCAAAGTTTGAAGCAAGCAGGAAGATCTATTCAGGAGTATACAGAGGAGTTCTATCGACTCCTCATCAGAACAGGCCATGCAGAAGTTGATAAGGAGAAAGTTTCCTGATACCTTAATGGGTTAAGGCCAAACATTCAGGAGGAGTTGAATCTAGTTTGAATGAACAGTATTGAGGAGGCATACCAATTTTCCCTAAAAGTAAAGGAAAAGCTAAACAAGAAGTTTGAGAGCAGATAAAACAGAAGAGGTCGCGGTGGATGATCTAGTGGACGGTCCTATGGAGGCCAAAATGAAGATTCAAAAAAGAAGGATGAGGCCAGTAGTAGTCATAATCAATGAGGAAACAATTCAAATTATTTCCAAGATTAGAATAATAAAGATCAAAGAGGAAGAGAAAGAGGACAAGGGTCTGGAAGAGGAGGCTTTTGTGGAACATGTTTTCACTGTGGAGAAGAAGGTCATAGGGCATTTGAATGTCCTCAACGCCAAGGTAGAACATACAGGAGAAATGTAGGCCAGACCATAGTTTCACACGTAGATGAAGATGCCAAATCATCAAATTCTAAAGATGTTGAAAGAGGAGAAATGCTGATTAACAAAAGAGTCCTGTTGAGTGGTGAGAATGAACCTGAACAAAGGAGGAGCCTGTTCTACACCAGGTGCAAGTGTGAGGGTAAGTGTTCTGATGTGATTATTGATAGTGGAAGCACTGACAATTTGGTGTCAAAAGAGATGGTGACAAAGTTGAAGCTCAAGAGATAGAAACACCCACATCCATATCGGATTTTCTGGGTACAGGATGACCACAAGGTCATGGTTAATGAACAATGCCTAGTGAAGTTCAAGATTGGTTGATATCATGATGAGGTACTATGTGATATCATATCTATGGATGTATGTCATATGTTGTTAGGTAGACTGTGGCAGTTAGACAGATGTGTTGTACATGATGGTCATGCGAATACCTATTCCCTGACAAAGGATGGAGTGCGACATAAGCTAAAGCCATTGAATGACACAAAAGAAAAGGTATGTGGTAGTGCAAGAATAACTTTTGTTGATGGAAGAAATTTCCTAGATGGTATGAGGCATGAGCATGTATGTTTTTCTTTAATTCCAAAAGCTAGTAAAGAGGAAATAGAAGACATTCCTGTAGAAGTTGCAGATTTGTTGAATGAGTTTCAGGATATTGTATCCGATAATGTACCTGATGGATTACCACTAGTCAGGAAGATTAGTCATCAGATGGACTTGATCCCAGGAGCAAGTTTTTTGAATAAGGTAGCACACAGAATGATACCTACAGAAGTGAGGAGTTGAACAGGCAAGTACATGAGTTGTTGCAGAAAGGATTGATTTGTGAGAGTTTAAGTCCCTCTGTTGTACTAGCAGTATTAGCACCAAAGAAGAATGGAGAATAGAGGATGTGTATAGATTCAAGAGCAATAAACAAGATCACAATCAAGTATAGGTTTCCATTTCCACAAATGGATGATATTATGGACTGTTTGAGTGGAGCTGTGTATTTCTCAAAGATAGATCTAAAGAGTGGATATCATCAGATTCAGATCAAAGAAGGAGATGAATGGAAGACTACCTTCAAGACAAAGGAAGGACTGTATGAGTGGTTAGTCATGCCTTTTGGGATAACAAATGCACTGAGCACTTTCATGCGGCTCATGAACGAGGTTCTGAAAGAATTTCTGGGTAAGTTTTTCATTGTTTACCTAGATGTTATTCTGATCTTTAGTAAGACATTGGAGGAGAATATGATGCATGTTCATATGGTATTTGAGAAGTTGAGAGAAGAGAAATTGTTGATTAATTTGAAGAAGTGCAGTTTTGTGAAGAAAGAGTTGGTGTATTTGGGGTTTGTAGTTTCAGGAGAAGGTCTAAAAATGGACCTAGAGAAGGTACAGGCTATCCTTGAATGGCCTACTCCAAGGAGTGCTACTGAGGTAAGATCTTTTCATGGTCTAGCTAGCTTTTATAGAAATTTTATCAAAAATCTTAGTAGTATTTGTGGACCCTTGACTGAAACAATGAGAGAGGATAGAAAAGAGTTTAAGTGGACTAATGGGGCAGAAAAGAGTTTTCAATTGTTGAAATAAAAAGTTACAGAACAACCTGTTTTAGCACTTCTAGATTTTAATAAGGTGTTTCAAATAGATTGTGATGCTAGTGGTACTGTAATAAGAGCTGTTATGAGCCAAGAAGGTAAACCTGTTACTTATTTCAGTGAGAAGTTAAATGATGCCAAGAGGAAATATTCTATTTATGATTAGGAATTTTATGCTATAGTTCAGGCATTAAAGAAGTGGAGACATTATCTTCTTCCTAGGGAGTTTGTTTTGTATACTGATCATCAAGCTTTGCAATATTTGAATGGTCAAGGAAAGTTGAATCAGAGGCATTTGAAATGGGTTGAGTTTTTGCAGAGTTATACATTTGTTTTGAAACACAGGAGTGGAAAGTCTAATAGGGTTGCAGATGCTCTTAGTAGAAGGCAACTATTGCTAATAGAAATGCAGATTGAAGTGGTTGGGTTCAACAAACTCAAGAATTTGTATCCAGGGGATCCTGATTTGGGTGAATCTTGGAAAGCTTGTACAAAACCTGTTACTCTAGACAGGATGAAATGGTTGGATTTCATCATCCAGGATGATATGCTATTCAAAGGGAGTTAGTTGTACAATCCAAAAAGTTCTATGAGGGAGAATCTCACCAAGGAGAAGCATAGTGGAGGATTGGCTAGACATTTTGGTCATGATAAAACCCTTGGTTTGGTTAGCAAGAATTATTATTGGCCACAGTTGCAGTAAGATGTGAAGAAGTTTGTATAGAGTTGCAGAGTATGTAAGATGGCAAAAGGAGTGAAGTAGAATACAGGGTTGTATTAGCCATTACCTGTACCAAAAAAGCCTTCGGAGGATATCAGCATGGACTTTGTTCTTGGTTTACCAAGGACTCAACGGGGACATGATTCAATTTTTGTGGTGGTTGACAGATTTTCAAAGATGGCACATCTCATTCCCAGCAAGAAGACTAATGATGTTGTTCATGTAGTAGAATTGTTTTTAAAAGAAGTAGTGAGACTTCATGGTTGGCCAAAGACCATAGTTTTAGATTGAGACACTAAGTTCATTGGATATTTTTGGTGTACATTGTGGAAGAAGTTAAAGACAAATTTGAAATTTAGTTCATCACATCATCCACAAACTGATGGATAGACAGAGGTGGTGAATAGAAGTTTTGTAAATTTGCTAAGATGTTTGGTTGGAGACAAGCCAATAGGATGGGATTTGATTTTACCATAGGTAGAATTTTCATACAATAATTCTGTCAACAAGAGCACTGGTAAATCACCATTCTAGATTGTATATGGAAGTAGTCCAAGAAATGCATCTAAATTGAGAAAGATAGATAAAGGAGAAATAAGTAGTGCTGAAGCTGAGGATTTTGCAGAACATTTGAAGAACATCCATGGGGAGGTGAGGAAGCACATTACCAAGATGAACACATAGTATAAGGCTAAGGCAGATGAGAAAAGGAGGTATAAGGAATTTTAGGTTGGTGATGAAGTCATGATTCATTTGCAGAAGGAGCGGTTTCTAGTTGGTACATATAACAAGCTAAAAATAAAGAAGTTTGGACCATGTAAGATACTGAAGAAACATGATTCAAGAAATGCATATGAGGTAGAATTGCCTAGTGAGCTGAATATTTCACCAATGTTTAATATTTCAGATTTGACAGAGTATCATGAAGGTAGTGTTGCAGATGACATCATAGCAATGTAGTGGAGTATTCTAGCAAGTAGTTCCGATACCAAGGAGATTGAAGACATATTGGATAGTCATGTTAGTCGAAGCACAAGGAATAGGACATATGAAGAATATCTCGTCAAGTGGAAAGGATGACCTATTGAAGATTCATCATGGGTGACAAAGGAGGAGGTTGACCATCTTGGTTTTCCTCTTCACACCTAAGTCGTGATAGGGTCTCTTCTCAAATTACCCTAGGTGTCTGATGCAGGAGCATCCTAGGTGTAAGAGCAATCTTGTATCACCCAAAAATATTTATGTTTTTGTATTCAATAAGGGCTATGTTGTGTAGAGATACTATTTATGGAAACTTGCTATTTTTAGTAAGTTTCTCATAAATCTCAGAATTTTCTGATTTCACATGTGGAGGTTCATCTCAGTTGTATCAGCCTACCAGTAAAGTTTCATTGACAGATCATGTCTAGCTTTGTAGATATTGAAGCTTTTCGGTATTGGCAGCAGGGTACAGAAACTTTGAACTAAGTTTTGAAGGCTTTAGAGGCCCTAGATGAGGTCAAGAATTTAGGTGATGGGTGCTTGCATGAGTCAAGCCTGTAGAGAACTTTGTGGCATTTCTGAATTAGGGTTGTAATAGTCAATCAGAGCAATTGGTGATGACTTATGGTCTTCGAAAGTTGAGTCACCTGAAATGACAGAACATAATTTTCCTTCAAAATTTTTGTTCGGGTTTCAAAAGTTATTTTGAGCTGACCTTGATGTAATAAATTGTAAAATAAAATAATTCTAAGTTTGGTCGACCCTTTGGGCTAAATTTATGGAACCTTCTCGGGTGGTGGAAATTGCTTATATAAAGAAGACCCGTAGTGTTGTCTTAGGCAGTTTTGGGTAGTAGATCTGGGTAATAATTTGAGGCTTAGTCCTACAGAATATTGTAAGGGAATGCCCATGTGGCTTTGCATGTTGTAATTCTCAAAGTTTGTAATTCCACATTTGTGGAGATAATAAGAAGCCAATTTTGTGTTCTTGCATATTGTTGTTGTTTCTCTATTTTTGTTATGTGTTTGTGGTATTAAGGGGAGCACCCTTCATCATATTCAAATCTGAGACAACTATATTTTTGGTCAGGCATGAAGAGGGATATAGCCAATTTTGTGGCTAGGTGTCTAGAATGTTAGAGGGTCAAGGCTGAGCATCATCACCCATTAGGCCTCCTTCAACTGCATTTGATTCCTAAATGGAAATGCGATATGATATCTATGGATATTATTGTGGGACTACCAATCACGTATCAGAGACATCATGCTATCATTGTCATAGTGGATAAGTTAACCAAGGTAGCACATTTCTTGCCTATGCAGTCGTCCTATACTACTACCTCAGTAGCTAGCATCTTCATGAAGGATATAGTCAGATTACATGGTGTTCCTAGAAGGATTATCTATGATAGAGATCTACTATTCACTTCAGAGTTTTGGACCTCCTCATAGCATGCATTAGGGACTCAGCTAAATTTTAGTTCTGGATACCATCCAGAGACTAATGGTTAGACAGAGTGAGTTAATCAGGTTCTAGAGGACATGCTTAGGATGTATGTGGTGGATAGACAAACCCATTGGGAAGATTACTTGTACCTGGCAAATTTTTCCTACAATAATGGCTATGATAGTTCTTTGGGGATGTCACCATTTCAGGATCTTTATGGTCACTCTTGTCGTACCCCTTTGGGTTGGGATCTCTTAGAGGACAAAGTATTACTTGGCCCTGAGATGTTACAAGATATGGAGCAACAGGTTCAGAGTATCAGAGAACATCTTTTAATAGCTCAGGATAGGCAGAAGAAGTATGTTGATGCTCATGGGATTGATAGATAGTTCTCTATTAGAGATAAGGTTTTTTTGAGAGTTTTCCCACGTAAGAGCCCTATCCATTATGGAAAAGGTTCTAAGTTAGCACCATGATTTGTAGGTCCATTTGAGATCCTTGAAAGGATAGGACCGATTGCTTACAGACTCGCCCTATCACCCAGCCTGGCATGTGTGCATGATGTGTTTCACATATCCTTGCTTAGATAGTATATTCTTGATTTGACTCATATTTTGGATTGGAACACTAGGTAGAGGATGGGCAGCTGGCTTTGGAGCCAGTACGTATACTCTAGCAGTGTAGTTTGACCCTCAGGGGTCGCAGCATAGAGTAGGCAAGGGTCCAATGGGACCCCAGTGATGATACCTCTGCTACTTGGGAGGATGCTAGTAGACTCAGATCTGTATATCCATACTTATTTGTATGCTTCCAGGAGTAAGCCTAATCCTAGAAGGAGAGGATGTAATGCCCAACCTAGCATTCTCTTATGTTAGACTGCCATGACTATTGCTTTGATACTTTGGATTTTATGATGGACTATGATTATTGTTTAGTGTTAACTGAGCAAGGTTAGTTTAGTATTAATCAAGCTAGGTCAGTTTAGTATTAATCAAGCCAGGTTAGTTTATTGTTAACTGAGCCAGGTTGGTTTAGTATTAACTGAGACAAGTCAGTTTCATGTTAACCAAGCCAGGTCAGTTTAGTGTCAACCGACCAACCCTGTGTCAACTGACTAGTCCAGTGTTAACCGACCATTGCAGTGTTAACTAACCTATTCTGTGCTAACCGACCAGTCTTGTGTTAACTGACCAATGCAGTATTAACTGAAAGAGCTAGTGTAAACTGACAGAGCTAGTGTAAACTGATAGAGGTAGTGTAAACTAAGGAAAACATGATTCAGGCTTTATACAATTATAACGATATAAGTTTATGTACTTTAATTTCTTATACTTTAATTTATACTTGTATAAAGGGTTTAGGTACCTTCTGAGATGATTGGGATAGGTTCCAAATTCATAGGAGTTAAGATGAAAATTATAATTTGGAGATTTCTTAATAAAAAAATTTAGACTTAGCCAATTTCAGGCACTTCATACTTTTTTTCCTTGATTTTTGAAATAAGATATGGAATGTTGTGTTAGTGCATGTGGGAGGTTTTATGTTGTGTTTAATGAATTTCCATACATGGTTTTGAGTTTAAGCTTTTTGTTCATACTTGGCTTTTGGTAGAGTCCATATTATAAGGTTAGAACCTATTTTGGTGGCCTGAGTGCACCGGAGGGTTCCCTAGACCTATGAGATGGATCATTTTGAGATTACTTGAGCTTTTCATGGTTTGTGTGTGTGTGGGGTAAGGGATAGGAACCATAAGTGAGTGGCTCACCATAGGTGTTGGAACCCTAAAGTGGTTGCCAGATGATCCTATGGGTGGGTTTGTTAAAAAGTGATAACCTTTAAAAAAATTAACCTAGGAAGGGGGGATTCAAAAGATAATGAAAGAGAATATAATAATGGCCACACAAACCTGATTGGAGTACCGGGACTAGGGATAACTGCCAAGGTGGATCCCTATTCATAAAGGGGGGACCAAGGTTACATGGTTCCCAAGGTGGATCCCAATACATAGGTTGTGTGGTGACACTCACTTATGTGGTATCCTAGAACCTTGACCTCTTTGTTATAGTATGATGATATTTTATGTTCTTTTGAGTTTTGGATTTCTTTATCTTTTGAGCCTTAGATTGCTTAGGGCCTTGTAGGTATCTTCGTTATATCTCCTAGCATGGGGGGTGGAACCTCATCAGTTCCACATTGTTGGGTGGCAAAAAAATTTTGAGGTCCTATTTGTGCTTCATGACTTGGATGCATTCAAATTTATGTATTGATGCAGATATTTGTATTTGTATTTTTGAAAGGAAAGATAGAACGATATGTTGTAATGCCTTCAGGCTATTCATGTATTTGTTATTATGAGATCTCCTATTAGAAAGATGCAATTGAAAAGAAAAGGCAATGTAATTGGGAGGGATAGTTCTAGTCTTTGTTTCAAGGGTTATTATTTGAAAGATGAAAGTTGGAAATGTATTATGTCATGTTGAAATTATCTTTTATATTTCTCCTATGTTGCAATGAAAGAAAATGTTTATTGTGCTAACGTTAAGATGTAATTTGTAATGAATAGTTATTTAATGTGTAAAAGGGAGAAATTAAATTAGTATGTAAAGTAAGGAATATAGTTGTAAATGAAAATGTTATTTTCTTATTCTATCTCTTAAGTTTTTAGAAGTGAAAGTAAAGAAAGGAAATGAAATTCAATTTGGATTAGTAATGTAAATATGAATTTATTAAGGGAACCTTAAGGAATGCATATGTAAAGTAGTAATGATGTAATGTTAGGATTAAAAAAAAAAAAATTGTTAGCTGAAATTTTTGGTCTTTAGACCTGATTCCTTATGGGTTCCCTGGCGAGGACATTAAACAAGTGGGCCTAGTGGATGATGGGAAGGAAAAAGAGATCTGGAAAGCCCACTCCTCAACAAGATCCTATATTCGAGCTGGTGTGTGCTCCTGCATCCTCCTCTTTGCCAGCTTTGACTATAGTAAAGGGGCTAGTGCAACCAGCAGGTGGAGATGATCAACCACCAGAAAAGGAGATTCCATTTGAGAAGACTTTTGGAGTAGGGTCATCTCCTATCATTGGTCCAACTAATGATGCTAAAGTTGAAAAATCTTACAAGCTGACAGAAGAACCCATTGGAGTCACGGAACTAGAGAAAGTAGTCCTAGGAGAAGCCATGGAACTAACAGGAGACACTCCTAGCCAATAGATCCCTATCATTTTTTATATTGGTGATGATAGTAGTAGCTCCAAAACTAAGGAAATAGATGAACACTTGGGGTCTCCTCAAAAAGATAAGAGTGTTTCCTCTCTGAAGCTTAATCCTTTCAATTCCAAGCCTAAACCTTCTCCTCCTATTATCAGGAAGTTATTCATAGAAGACTTACTCTCTATGTCAAATATCACAAGTGTACAGTCATGGATTGAAAAAACTATAGAATGAAAGAGAGAGTCAAGCTAAGTACTCCTAGTGGCAAGATGTTTTCACAAGAAATGCAGTCAAGCGTAGCCCAAAGAAAAGTTAAGAAGTCTAGGACACTGACCACTCTTGCTCGAGACCCTAACATAGGTCGCTTGACTATGGAGGTAGCCAAGCCATTAAAAGAGGGCAGAATTGAAGATCCTACTGCTTTATATTTTGCACTCTAATCCTTAGACATGGGACTCACCCGCCATGACATGAAAGTGGACCTGTGGAGTCTAGCAATGTCTTGATCGAAGAAGAGCTTAAGCAGCTCAAAATTACAAAGACTCAACTCAAGTCAGAGATTAAGGATATGACTAGCTTCATTAACCAATTAGTCACTCCCATAGAAAGGCTACCCGGTTCTATGACAACATTTGATCCCACTATAGTTGAGAACCAAGGGATACTTGCTAAGATATAGGAAGATAGACATTTTAGGCATATTGGCAAGAGGTGGATTGAATGACTCAAGTCTAAATGTCTGGTAGCTATTGAGCAGCTTGGAAATGTCTTTTTATGGTTGGAAGTGAAAAGGGAATCTCTCAATGGACATATGCTGACTCTCATAGTAGAAAGATTGAGATGTGAAGAGTGCGTGGTGCTACTACACTGGTTAGTCACAATGAATACCAAAGATACCACTAATCAAATGGCTCTAAGAGAATTTATTGCAGAAAGGAGATGAACCACTAATCAAATGGCTCTAAGGGGTAGAGATCAAAATGGAAATGGTAATCAAAGTGGAGTTGGGAATGAAGGCAGCCAATCGAGAAGTCACTAAAGAGCAACATAAAATCTTTGTATATATGATGAGCCTTCACTCTGAGTCTCAGGCTAGTAGAGATGGAAATAGTCTGATCTATATAGCCAACATGCAAAAGTCATTCTCTGACTACTTGGACCAGCTCTTAGAGTCATTTGGATCTCACCTTGACAAAATACCAAATCTTCAACAACCTAGTGGATGCATGTACAAAGCCATGATGAAGATGCAGCCCTAAAGGGATGCTATAAAATGTAGAGATAAGGATCATGCTTGCTAGCTCATCAGATTAAAGAACATGTACATTCTAGATTTTGATATGATGATTCTAATCCTCACGACTGCCAAAACTCATAAGGCTAAGTTGGAGAAGGTGAAGAAGCCAATAAAGAGAAAATAGTTTCCCCTTCCCCTTCTCTTTTTGGTACACTTTGTATGAGTGGTAAATGGCCACTTGTCATTTACCAACTTTGTACAATATGAATCGATTCAGTTGATTTTGTAATGGCTTAACTCTTGAAGCCTATATGTAATACTCTAAAAATCAATGAAAATGTTATCTAAATTTTGGTGTGAAGTACATCTTGTTGCAGAGTCAATTAGGAATGTGTTTTCTACCATTCATTTACTTTTCAATGAATTTGTAAGTTTGAATGTTAGTTTTCCTTAAACTGGATTGAAATTAGTAAATAGATGAAGTTATGTTTCTTTTTTTAGTGCAACTAATCGATAGTAATTGAAGTATTGCTTGAGCATTGGGAGGATATGTGTATGTCCTATTTAGACTAGATTCATCTATTTTTTTTACTGCATTTCATTAATTCAAGTAGAGTTTGTTAATGCATTATCACTAGTGTGAATTCATAAGCACTATGAAATCACAGAGTTGGTTAAGGTTTGGAATAAAATCTATTGCCTGGGTTAGTTTCTCACTAAGAGCTAGTTTGGTTACCTCTCCTATTCTTTGGTTAAGAACATATCCCCTTTAGGATTTAGAAACAAACAAAATTCACTACATATTTTTCACATAAGGGAGCTATACTTGTTAAATTTTAGAGGGAAGTTAGCTAAAAGAATAACAACTTTCCAACTATTCGTATTCACATTGTCTCTCAAAGGATTTTGGGTGAACAAAGAGTTAAATCTAAGAAAGAAAAATCTTTTTACCAACACGCTAAATTTTTTTTGAATTTCATAGAACTTACTATTTCCACAGAGCTTGACAATGGTAAATGACAGACCTCAATGCATTATAGAACATAATGTTTACAAAAGAAACTGCCAAGGCTCATAATAGCTCGTGCATGCCAAGGCTACCACCCCAAACACATCGTGGCATATCATTAGAAATCAAGTTTAGCTTTTAATATCTTTAATTCAGTTCAAATGTGATGATAGAATCATAGAAGGACAGATCATCAATTCATGATCCAAACATCTTGTAAAGATAAGAAACTTCAATTTTACATGCTAATTTGAAATTTTGAAAATAGAATAGTTGCCCCCCCCCCCCCCCCCCCCAACTAAGTAATGGCATGGGTCCCACCAAGCTAGGTTATGAAAAAGTAGAAAATTAGAATGATGCAAAATCCTAAAAATTAATGAATAAAAATAATATATGTATGAGTATATGTGGCAAAAACTTGGAAGCACTGTAGGAAGAGTTGTCTGAAAAATTGCATCTCCATAAATGAAGTGATGGGATGGGGTGGATGGGTGGAAGAGAGAGCAGGTGAAATGAAAATTATTATGAAGAAATAATTCCACACAATGTGAAATGTTTATTATGGGGTTCTTGAATGGAATCAAGAATTAATAGAACTCTGGGTAGAAGACCCAGATTCATTGGCTATAGGATCAATTGCTTTAGCTACACACTGGAACTACTTCAGGAACTCATCACGATTGATAGGTTTGTTGTAAAGTTTTAAGTGATTCCCATTGACAAGTAACTTAAATCTAATAGGATCAATTTTTGAAATTTGGATAGCTCCATTGTCAAATATTAATATTATCTCATAAGGCCCGAGCCATATGGTTTGAAATTTCAGAGGTGTGTACTAGTATCTTGAATCATACAATAGTGCCCAATCGCCCAGAGAAAATTTCTTATCACGAATGAACTTTTCATGCCATTTTTTTCTTTACTATTGAATCAACTCTATATTTTGGAGAGAGAACTTCCTGTATTCATCCAATCCATTTAATTATAGTAACCAGTCCTCTTTTTCTTTGGTGAGATCAATGTCCAAAGCCAAGATTGTGTGGAGTGTTTTATGTTGGAAGTCAATCAACATGGAGGATGATTTCCCATACACCAACTCAAAAGGAGTAAACCCTGTGGTGATTTTCCATGTTGTATAGTAGGCCTATATGGCTTCAAGAAGGCATGTAGCCCAGTCCTTGTTGTGAACAGCTATTGTCTTTGTCAAAATAGATTCTATCTCCTAGTTTTTTATTTCAGCCTGACAATTGGCCTAAGGATGATAGGGTGAAGATTTTCCATGGCACACCATATACTCTTGCATCAACTCTGTGATAAGATTAGATGTGAACTGTGCTCTTTGATCTGTGACAATTTCCCTTGGTACTCCAAATCTTGTGAATATGCATTCATAGAGGAACTCAACAACTTTTTGATCTCTGGCATGCCTCATAGCCTTTGCTTCAACCCATTTTGTGGCATAGTCAGTACATACTAAGATGATGGACTTCCCATGAGAAGAGGGTTCAATGGGTCCAATGAAGTCAATACCCCACTTGTCAAAGGGTGTGACAACTAGCTAAGGCTACAGGGGCATTTTATCAGACTTTGTGGGATGCCCCATATGCTAGCACCTATCATAGTGCCAGGTATGTTTTGCTACATCTTTATGCAAAGTAGGCCAATAGTATCTTCTTATCAAAATTGTATAGGTTGTCCATTTTTCTATAAAATGTCCACCGCATGGTCCATCATGACATGCTTGGAGAATGGCATAAGTTTCATCCTCATGAACACATCATCTCATTACCTTGTTTAGTCCTATATAAAACATGAAGCTTGAGATCCAAGAGAAGTTAAAACTCTTCTCAACCAATAGGTAGCGCTATTTAGGAGAGAAGTGAGGTGGTGTTCTACCAGTAGCAAGGTAGTTGGCTAAATCTACATACCATGGATTAATAGAATCAATAGAAAATAAGTTCTCATCAGGGAAGCTATCATCAATTGCTATAGGATCATCTAGTGCCTGCAATCTTGATAGAAAATTGACCACTACATTATCCTTGCCTAGTTTGTCTATTATCTTCACATCAAATTCCTACATGAGGAGCAACCAGCATGCTAATCTACCACTAATGGAAGGTTTATTCATTAAGTACTTGATAGTTGAATGATCAGTATAAACAAATAATTCATAACTTGAGATGTAGTGCCTAAATTTGTTTAGTGCATAGAAAACTACTAACAATTCTATTTCAGTAATAGTATAATTTAATTATGCTCCTTGCAAATTTTTACTAATATAGTAAATTGCATGTTCAACAGTACCTTCCTTCTATCCAAGGATTGCTCCAATGGTATAGTTAGATGCATCTATGTGGATGTGGAATGGAAGCTTCCAATCAGGTCCTCTGAGAATAGGTGTTGTTGTTAAAACATCTTTCAATTTCTAGAATGATGCTTCACATTCCTCTATCCATTCAAATTCAGCTTCTTTCTTCAACAAGTTGTATAAAGGTGCTGCAAGTTGACTAAAATCCTTTATGAATCTCCTATAATAACCAACATGGCTAAGGAAACTCCTGACATCCTTCTACTTAACTAGTGTGGGAAGTGTTTTGATAACTACAATTTTTACGGGGTTGACCTAAATTCCAAATAATGAGAGGTAGTGCCCCAAGACAACTCCCTCCTCCATCATCATATAACACTTCTCACTATTAAGAGAGAGGCTATAGTCTTCATATCTCTTAAGAACCTTCTCCAAGCTAGCTTGTGCTTCTTCAAATGTGGTTTAGTGAGTGGTGAATTCATCCATATAAATTTTAAAAAAGTCAGTAGCAATGAACTAGAGAAAATACCTAGCACTGCTCTTTGGTAAGTAGCAGTTGCATTACACAACCCAAATGGAAAGACTAATAAAAAAATGTTCCCTAGGGATAGGTAAATGTTGTCTTATCCTAGTCTTTAGGTGATATTTGTACTTGGTTATACCAACTAAAGCCATCTAAAAATGAAAATTACTTCTTCCCAACAAGATTATCAAGCACCTGGTCAATGAAAGGTAGTGGAAAGTGATCCTTCTTAGTGCTTTATTAAGTTCCCTATAGTCTACACAAACTCTCCACTTTTCCCCTTTCTTTGGAACTATTACTAGAGGATAAACCCACTGGCTTTTAGAAATAGGATAAATGAAACTAGCACTAAGAAGCTTCTATAGCTTGGTTTTCACTATGTCTCTCAAAGTAGGATTAATTCTCTTTTGGGCTTGCCTCACTGGCTTGTACTCGGGGCTTATATAGACTCTGTGAGTGCAAAGTTTAGGATCTAACCCTTTCATATCAATGTAATCCCATGTAAAGGCTTACTGACTATCTTGTAAAACCTTGAGAACACTAGACATCGAAGATTTAGTGAGGTTCTTATTAACATTCAACTCCTTTCCTAGACCAATTTCAACTCTTTTGTCTTTTTCTAGCATCTATAATTTCGCTATGGATGGAGACTTTATGTCATGGGGTAGCAAAGTGTGGAGATAAATAGGTGCTACAAGAAGCTGAGATATGGTTTTCTTGTGCATTATTGTTTGAAGGGAAAATTAGGATCATCACAAGATGATTCTTTAGAACCATACTAATTGGTAAGGATTGCTGCTAGTATATCATCTTCTTCTTGTGATACCATGAATGGATTTCTCTCAATGACCATAATTTTATGCATAGAGATTGCTTCAAGGGAAACATCACCTAAGTCTGGCTAGACAACTTCATCAAGTTCACTTTGGGGTTTTGCTAGAGAATACAGAGATAAATTCTTGGTATTTATCCCATCTGATATGGTCATTTTTCTTGAGGGGCATGCAATGCAAGCATCAGTTGTGGCTAGACAAGGCCATCCTAGGATTAATGGGTATACTCCTAAGGTGGCTTTGGGTGACAAGAGTATGAAATCCAAAGGGTAATCTAAAGAATCCAATGTGACAACAATATCTTCAGCCATACCATCTGGCTTAACAGTGGAATTGTTAGCTAAATACAATATTGTAGGGGTATCTTGCAAACCAATGATACTGAGTTTTAGCAGAAATTCCCTAGTCATGACATTGATTGATGCTTCTAAATCAATTAGGACATTCTAAATTTGGATACCATTAATATATATAGTGACCATTGGACTCCCTGGGTAAGAATACTTAGGCATTACCACTTTTCTTGACATGAGATCAGAGAGCTTGCCTAAGACATGGATAGTATCAGGGCCTTTCTTCTTTCTTCTAGGCTATTTGATATTGGCTTCCTTGATTTCCTTGGTATAAACTAGAATTTCTTTAAGGGTATCCAACTAGGGAATTTGAATTATCATTTACTTGAGCTGATTGATCAAATCAGTTGCTACATGATTTTCTTTTGGAGGAAATGCTTGAGACAATCTTTATGGATAAGGAGGATTTTTAGGTACTAGTGCAGTTTGAACAACAAGTGAAACACCAGCAAGGTGGTTTATGGGTAATTCCTCAGTATTAGCAACTTTAGTTATTATTGGCTCCTTGGGTATAGTAGTTCCTAATCTGAGATGTATATCATTTACTTGTAAAGAATAAGGTTGCTGCTTGTTTTTAGGATTTGCAGTTGGCTAAGTAGGAAGTTGAGTTGGCTTTTGTAGGTTGCTGTTGGCTGTAGGAGATGGAGGTATTATTGCTTGCTATTGAGGTGACTGATTGGGTCTCCACTGAGGTTGTGGTTTCCAGTTACCATGAGGTGGGCATTGGCTATTCTATCATGGTTTTTGATAGGAGTTATACTAATTTTGATATGGATTAAATGGTGGCTATTGCTGATAGGCTTGGTTATAGACTGGTTGTTGCTTGGACCAGTTATAATTCCAACTCTGACCTTGAGGAGTAGAATTTTGGGGGTTATGGTTTGGCCATTTACTACTATTATTATTATAACCAAAAAATTTTAGTGGGTTTGAAGGCATACCTTGTCTTTGAGCCCATGGATGTCTTTGAGAAACATAAAAAACTTATCCATTCTCCTCATCTATGGCTTTAAACTCAATGGGAATTGGATTAATGTCCAAAGATGCAACTATTTTGCATTTACAATTTCTTTTCTTTTCTCTACAATGAGAACAAAACTCGGCCATCACAGCATCTACCTCTTACTTCTTTCTCCTTGCTTGCATACTATCAAGCTGGGTGGTGACATCATTGATGATGTCCTTCTTGAAATCAAACAATAAATTATATAGCTTCATTTTGGATATTCCTAAATCACCATTAGACTTATGTGGAAGGTATCTAAGTCCTTTACCCTTCTTCACAATGGCCCTTGAATAATTTAGACATATATTCTTTATGTTAGCCCAATTTTTTTATGTGATATCTCCTCTTGCTATCAGGTCTAGAGACTCAATACTTCCATCATTCACACCCTTTAAGAAAAGGTGTTTCTAAGATGCCTCATTTAGATGGTGATGTGTATTACATTACAATTTGAACATGAATCTTGATACATAATCCTCCAAGGTTTCATCCTCCTTCTGAGACATTTTGAAAATACGATCACCTTTCAAATCTTGACCCTGACAGTATTGTTTATATTTTGAAAGAAATAGATTGTGCATGGCATCCCAGTTTGCTACAGTATTCATGCCCAACCCCATGAACCATCTAAAGGCAGCCTCTTTTAGAGTTGATGCGAATAACTTCAGCTTATGGGCATTAGTGGTATAGTTATAACTTTGGCAAAGGATGTCAAACTGAAAGAGGAAGGTCAAAGGGTCTTCTATAAGAAGGCCATAGAATTTGGGAAGTACAATAGTAGGTATGTTCTTCAAATTTTGGTTACCTTGTTAAGGAGGAATAGGAAAAGGAAAGGGAGCCTGAGTAGCCATTCTAGGAGGATGACCTGGTGGTGGTGGCTAATAGATAATAAGAGCAAGTGGATTGTCTTGGTATTCAACTTTAGCAAATAGGTCATTCAAATGCAGTGATTCCTCAGATGGTGAAGAGGATATGTGTTCTTGAGCATTAGAAAATGGATTTTCAAAGGGTTCTTCTTCTTCATTCTCTCTTTGGGGCTCTTTAATTTTAGGATTAAAAAGATCAAATGAGTCTTTTTGGTAGTTATGGGGAAGAAATCTCCCAAGGTGGTCTTTCCTTCTATGCATAAAATGATTTCTTAAGGTTAAGTGCTAAATTAGAATTGATAATGCAACTACAAAGATAAGTTGAAATTAACACCATCCCCGACAATAGCGCCAAAAATGCTTGGCCAAATAATAGTATTAGAAAACCAAAGAAATGGACTACCTATTTTAGGATTGGACACCCCAAATGATTTCTAAATAGATTATTTAGTCTCATTTAATTATCAACCAAGGATGTAAAATTGTAATGGAATTTTCAAAGTATATGCTTCAAACCTTCTAATTCTAAGACTATCTATGGAATTCAAATGCTTATGCTTCAGGGAAACTATGCTAAAAATGATGAATAAATTTATTCTAACAAAGAAAGGAATTGTAGCTAGGAATTACTCTAACTAGCTGTGCTACATGAACAGGCTACTAATTCTATTATCAGTAGCTACAGGAACAACAAAGTTCTTACTACTTAGAAATAAATAGGAAAATGAATTCTATGCTAACAGAACAATTCACTCAGTAAGTGGGCCTCCTTGAATGACTGAATAGGAAATACAATCAAGATAAAAGATATAAGCTTGAGTTGAACATTCTATTCATCCATAACAAAATTATTACACTTGATTGAAAATAGTACGGAAATTTATGTTATAAAAAGTAATCTATTCAACTAACTCCTAAAGAGTCACATGAGTCGATTATTTAAAGGAAAGCTACAACTATCTCCTAAATCTATGATCACTTCATAAATGAGGATTGGTTACAACTCATAAAGTTTCAAAATAGAAACATCATTGACCATGAATAATTTCTAGAGATATAGGACATTTAAGGAAACTAAATATGTGTGCTGCATGTAATAGAAAACATCAATTGACTTGATTTGCTTGCAAGGATTCTGCAATCCATGATTGGCTTTGATTACTCCAGTGCCACTACGTTGGTCTTTGAATTGCCATAGTCAACACCTAAAAAAAATCAATGCACACAAATCCAACCATATACATATATATCTGCATCATTCATATTAGGAAAAGGTGTAAGTCCTAGAATTAACACTCTTGCAAGTCCTATGGCTATAGGAGGTAACTACCCAAAACATAGTTTAGGCAAGGAAACATTCATTAACATGTATAGCTACTGCATTTTCCATTTGTCCATGAATTCACAAAAATATTATGTCTTTAAAGTATCCATATTTCCATCTTATGTTCACACACATATATATAGCATATACTCAAAAACCACAAGTTCATATGCTTAAAAACCATAAATTCATGTCTATGTGCAATCAACTGTTCTAAAAAAGAGGATAAAAAGTAATGAGAAAGATGGCTATTTAGAAGCCCATCAATGAGTGGATTTCGGATGCAAGGAATAGGATTTTGATAGATAATGATATAGTCCACTATGTATGGTGCATGTTTGCCAAGTTTTCACCAACATTGTTGAGCAAGGCACTTGAATTGACAAGTTTTCACCATTGGGCGATATTTGTCTCTTTACTTTTTTCAATTTTTTTGTTTTTTTATTTATTCATCAAGGTGCCTATTTGCCAGGTTTTCACTAGGATAATGATTTTTTTTAGGACTTTTTACCATTTTTAGGATTATTTTTTTCACAATAATTTTATGATTGTTAGGATTTTTTTTCAGGATCATTTTATGATTTTTTCAGGATCATTTTAAGGTTCAAGAATAGAACCACTTCAGATGTATGATATTAATGGATCATTAAGAGGCTCTCCTTCAGTTGTAGAGAACTGATAAGCTCTAGAACCAAAGCAAGCTATCACCACATAGGGACCCAACTAGGTGGGTTAAAACTTCCCTTTCTTTTCACGATCGGCCTATACTTTCTGATTTTCTTTCATGACAAGGTCTCCCACTTGGAACTGTAGGGGCTACACCTTTTTATGGAAGCTTCTTTTGAGATGGTTTTGGTACATGATAAGGTGATCATAGGCTTGTTGCCTCTTTTTATCTAGCAAGTCTAGCTATGTAAGGCATGCCACGTGGTAGTCTTCATCTATGATGTAGTTCTTCATGGACACATGTAGTGAAGGGATTCAACACCATATACCAGGGAGTATGGGGTAGTGCTTATGGGGGTACATAATGGTGTGTGATATGCCCAAAGGGTTGGATTGATTTGTAGATGCCAGTCATGGCTAGAATCATTGACAACATTTTGTAGGATTTCTAGGATGGTTTTATTAGTTTCCTCCACTTGGCCATTTCCTTGTGGGAAACATGGGCTAGAAAAGTGTTGGTGGATGTGAAACCAGTCATAGAGCTTCTTGACATGCTATTTTTCAAATGGAGAGCCGTGATTTGTGAAGATGGTGGATGGAATGCCAAAGCAAAAAATGATGTGGTAGAGGATGAATTTGGAGATCTGGACACCAGTAGTTAAGCTAAGCGGGATTGCTTCTACCCACTTTGTAAAGTATTCAGTAGCTATAATGATATACTTGTGTCTATCAGAAGAATGAGGGTGGATCATGCCAAAAAGTTCAAAACCCCAACATGAGAAGGGCTACAGAGGTGCAATGGGTTGTAGGTCTTATGCTAGTGCATGAATCAAATTGGCATGCTGTTGACATTGTAGGCACTTCTTTACAAACTCATAGGTGTCATGCTCCATGGTTGTCCAATAATACCCAACTTTGAGTAGTTGTTTTGCAAGGACAATGTCACTTGTAAGAGCACCACAAATACTAGTGTGAACCTCCTATAAAGTCACAACATCATCATTTGAGTCTATACATCGGGAGAGGACATTATGATACCCATGATGATATATGGTGTTGGCTACAAGAGTGTAGCGGGATGCTCTGCGAGTGAGGTTCTGGCATTGGGTGTTTGTGAGGTGAGGGGATATGATACCATTTTTTAGATAAGCATGAATATTATAGTACCATGGGGATTGGGGACCAACCAAGATGCATACCATATCAACATCAGCATTCTTGTAAGTGGGTGTGTGTAGCTACTCAACTAGAAACTCATATTGCATAGTGTCATGGGGTATTTCCAATAGTGAGCTGATGGTGGCCATAGTGTTTATTGCCTTGTTTTGAAGTCTTGGCACTTGTGTGAACTGTATGCTAACAAAGTGTTCTTTGAGTTTATCTACAAGCTCTTTCTATGGTAGTAGCTTGTCATCCTTTGTCAGAGACTCATCAAGAACCTACTCATCAAGAACCTATTTGATGATTAATTAGGAATCTCTGAATACTTGTAGTTCTATGATATTCCAATGGATGGTAGTTTTGAGACCTATGACAAGGGCTTCATATTCTAAAATGTTGTTTGTGCAAGTGAATCCCAATTAGAAGGATTTTGGGATGTAGTCTCCTTGAGAGGTTACAAATAGTATACCTACCCCTGATCCATGTGATGTATATGAGACATAGAAATATAACTTCCACTAGGGTTTCTCCTCAACCATACAAAGGTTCTTATCTGGGAATTCCATTACTAGAGGGTATGCATCAATTAAGGGAGCATCTACAAGTTGATAAAAAATAACTTGTCCCTTGATAGCTTTTCAATCGGCATATTGGATGTCAAATTCATTAAGAAGCATTACCCACTTTTCCATTTGTCCTATGAGTGTGGTCTTTGAGAGTAAGTGCTTGGGTGGGTCAACCTTTAAGATTAGCTTTACCATGTGGCTGAGCATGTAGTGACAAAGCTTATGGGTGAAAATGACTACTACTAGGCAAACATTTTCCATTGGAGAATAGTTCAATTCATAGTCAACCAATGTACAACTGATGTAGTAAATGGCCCTCTCTTTTCAATCATCATCAAGTTGGGCTAGGAGTACCCCCAATACTATGGTAGTTACTAATATGTACAAAATGAGGGGCCTTCCTAGCATTGGTGGTACAAGAATAGGTGCATTTGCTAGGTATTCCTTGAGCTTCTCAAAGCTATGCTGATAGATGGGGTCCCACTTGAAGGTGGCATCCTTTCACAAAAGATGCGTGAATGGGTGACACTTATCTACTAGTTGGGAGATGAATCTTTAGACTAATTGTAGTTTTCCTTGCAAGCTCCTCAACTTTTTGAGCATTTTGGGAGGAGGCATCTCTATAATAGCTTTTACCTTTTTGGGATCAATCTCTATGCCACGCCTGGATACAATGAACCCCAGAAGCTTTCTAGATGTCACACCAAATACACATTTATTTGGATTCAATCTCAAACCATACTTGTGTAGATGGTTGAACACATCTTCAAGGAGATCAAGGTGTTCACGTCATGTTTTGGATTTTTCTAGAATGTCATCTACATATTCTTCAAGGATCTTATGGATCATGTCATGAAAAATTGCAGTCATCGCTCTTTGATACATGGCTCCCACATTTTTAAGTCCAAATGGTATGATGTTATAACAAAATGTTCCTCAAGGTGTAGTGAATGTTGTCTTGTGTTGGTCTACTTCAGCTATTCTAATATAATTGTACCCTAAGAAATTGTCCATAAGTGACAACATCTCATGACCGATAGTGAGATCTATGATCATATCGATATTGGAGAATGGGAAATCATCCTTCAAACATGCCTTGTTGAGATATTTGAAGTTAGTGCAAATTCTTATGGCACCTAAAGGTTTGGTAATAGGAACCATGTTAGAGATCCAGTCTGAATAGTCAATGGCTCTGATGATCTTTTCTCAAAGAAGTGTTTCAAGTTCTGATTTCACTAATAGGGCCACTTTTGGGTGCATTCTTTTAAGCTTTTATTTGACTAGTTTGGCCTAGGGATGAACTACAAGATGGTGGACAACAAGATTTTGTTTGAGTCCAGACATGTGAGCACATGACCATGCATAATTTATGATTGACTCCTATAGAAGTTCCACAAGGGCCAAATCTTCTCCCTGAGTTAATGATGTAGAAATGTAGGTGATCCTAGGGATTTATTTTATGCCTAGATTGACTGGCTTGGTCTCCTTGATGACAAAAGATGACTATTTTGACTAGTAATCTTGGACGGGAGGAAGAGACAAGTCTCCATCATCTAGCACCTTATAGAGATTTTCACTATTGGATACACCCTTTATTTTTACTATTTTTCAATCAAGATGTTCCCCAGAGGGGTTTTCACACAAGGATCCTTTATTTTCTTTTTTATTTTTATTTTTGTGGCTAGAGACTTCCTCTTCCCCAAAATACCCCTTTGGGTTGAGCTGATACACTTTGGTAGATTCCTGCCCCCATTCTAATTGGTGATCTATGGTGCCCATGAATCATAGGAGTGCTTCCTCACTTCAGAACTCATCGATGTGTACTACACTTAATTGGTCATAGTCTATGAGGTCAGGATGAATGAGGGGGAGATCAATGAGGTTGATGATGAGTTGGAAAAGGAAAAAATTTCCCAGGAAGGTTTCATCATGAAAGATATCATCACAGGATCATTTTTCCTCCTCTTCCGGTATGTCTTCAACTTCCATGATTTCATCTTGGATATTCAAAAGGGTCACATTGGGTGAATTGGTGCCCCCAATGATGACATCAAGTCCTCATATGTGTAGGAGAGGGGGATCAAAGCTGAGGCCCCAAGTTTGTGGAGTTTTAGAGGCTTCCATGGGGTCTTTTATTCCAGCCGCATTAGGTCCTAGACCTCCTCCTTCATAGTCCCATTGTTCGGTTTCCCATTTGTGCAGTATGGGGTATCTATTCTTGAAGTATCTAAGGAACTCAATATCTAGAGGTGGAGGATCTTTATACAACCACTGATTGATATCTGGGGCCAAATCCTGACTATTTAGGATTCCATTGGAAACAAATGAAGATGATCCCATGGTCTTTATTACGGGACCCTCCTAGGGAGCCTTGGTTTGGTGGCAAGGTCATCCTTGTGTGTGCAGGTCTAGGGGGAGAGCCCCTACTAAAAAAGCATTGGTAAGACTATATTCTACACAACCTTTGTTGTTGATCTTGATAGAGGAAAGGGTGCAGGTGAGGATTATCTCTGGATTGTAGTGGGATCAGGAAGAGCTGGCGAAAAACATGCCAATGTCAATTCTAGGATAGAGAGTGGATAGGGGAAATGAGGTATCAATCGCATGGTAGTATGTGAAAGGTTGGGGATCTACATGGATGGTGATTCCAATGCCTTGGTATGGGAATTTGATGCACTAATGATAGGTGGATGGGACTACTTGGATGGAATGGATCCATGGATGACCCACGAGGATGTTGTAAGGGAGGTCAAGATCAACAACATGGTATATTGTGTTCTGGGTCACATGACCAATCTTGATTAGCAAAAAAAAATACCTTTAGAGGTGTGCTCTAGATTATCATAGGCCTAGATAGTGATAACCTCATGGGAGATGTTTTCTTGTGTGAGGTCGATCTGCTAAAGAAACATTAGCATACAAAGATTAATGGCCGAACCATTATCTATCATGACTTGTTTGATGGAAATGTCATTGTTCATGATGGAAATACAGAGGGGGAGATTATGATTTGGAGATTATGATGTCAGATGGCTGGAAGGAGAGAGTGGAAGGCATTGATAAGTGCCCCAAAAGATTCTTGAATTGAATGGCATTGATGTCTGTAGGGATGTGGGCTTCTTGGAGGGCTTTATTAAGGACTTCTTGATGGAGGGGTGATGTGCAAAGGAGATTAAGGATGGAGATTTTTGTAGGTGTGTTCCCATGGTGTTCCAGGAGATTATATTATGTGCTAGGGATGGTTGTAGTAATAGCACTAGCAATAGATATCTGGCCTCTACGGGTAGTAATGACAAATTGATTGTCCGCACCTCTGACATGGATCACGTTCATAGTAGGTTCAACTTGGGAGATACAACCAAAAAATTTATTGTAGTTGATGTAGGTAGTGGTATAGTATTTTCCATCACCATGGTCACCTTGTTTACCTTTACCTTGCTTTTCAGGAGAGTTAGCATTGACTGGGTTCTTTCTAGTGTTGTGTTTAGGAAACACATTTTGATAGATTTGTAGGTTGGCATTAGGTGACATCTAGGGATGGGCATCAACTATGATCTCCTTTTTATCTATGAGGTCCTGGACATATTTCTTGAGTTTAAAGCATTTTGTGGTAGTGTGTCCCTTAACATGGTGATATTCACAGTACTCATTGTCCTTGTACCAGGATCACTTGGGCATCGAATCATCAAAGGACTATGTCTATGGATATACAACTAGGTTGGCACTGACCGTATGAAAAAAGATAGCATCCAAGGGTTCTCCAAGGGGTGTAAAAGTTTGCTTTGGTTCATTCTAGACATGAGGCTTCTTTCATCCTTGAGTAATAGATATGGCATTGGCTTGATTGTTAGGTGGCTAACAGGGTGGTTGCTGGTAGACAGATGCTTGTGGTTGATACATGGGTACTTTCTATTGGTATGTTGGAGGAGGGGGATTAGGACCTATTACAACCACCTAGATGTTCTGGGTGTCTATGGCTCAATCTATGACCATGTTTTTATTCTTATTCCAGTATCAAGAATGGTCATTATTGGGTCTATCCTAAGAGCTTTCCTTTTAGTGTTTGATGCTACCATCATCTAAAAGAGCTCGTTCAATGTCCATGCCTTTTCTCTTGATATCTTGGTATGTCTGAATGTAGTTCATTTTCATGAAGTGGGATAATTTTTGGTGCAGATTATCAATGAATATCTTGGCAAGCTGCTTTACTAGCAGTTGGTATGACAATCTTGTGGTGAGAATTTTCCATTTTTGTAGGTAGTTAGCTTGATTTTTACCCCCCTTTTTCTTGGTATTTCACAAGTCCAATAAGGTGAGCTCATTCTCAACATTGTGTGCATATTGGGCCAAAAAAAAATTAAAATCTCTGGGAATGTGGAAATAGACCCATACAATATTATGTAGAATCACTCGAGGGTGCGCCCTCCCAAAATCTTGGGAAAAAGGCAAATGAGGTATATGTCATTGAATGCCACCTCTTGGAATGCCATGTAGAACTCTTTGACATGGCTGATAGGATCACCCTTCCCTTGATACTTGTGAAACTTTGGTGTTTCAAAATGCTTAGGGAAGGGGATCACTATGATTGATCTATCAAATAGATATGGATAGACCTTGCTGAACTGGAATGTTTTAGCCTCAGTACCATTCTTGAGCTCTTTGATGGCATTCCTCATTTCTTCCCATTCTGATTTGGCAAGTGTTGGGGTTCGTAGTCCTATTGAGAATGGATCAGATGGTGCAGGTGAATATGGAGAGATGTGTGGAGGATATGGTGAGCTAGGGTATGGGGATTTCCTGACTAAAAAGGCCATATGGAATGGGTTTTGGCTAGCCTACTAAGAGATGTATTACTGGTGTAAGGTGGGTGCATGTTGTGGCATGGCTTGCTTTTGCAAGATGAGAGGATTGGGCTATGACATTGGGAAGTATTTTTGTTGTGGGGGAGGTTGATGGAATGGTTCTAGTTGGGATTGGTGATGAGCTTGGCCAATATAAGATGGGTGCATACCCACATTGCTGAGAGGGGGGATAGCGGCTTGGGTGTGCACTATAGGTGGTTTCATATGGGAGTTAGTGGGGTTGGTAGCATCGAGTTGCTATGATTATGGAGGAATGGTTTGCTGACTGACTGATGGCATAGACAAGTAGTTGGTAAATGTAGGGAAAGACATAACAAAAGGAGGTGGTTATTGCATTACTTTTGGCTACTGAGGATTTGTTTGGAACATGTTTCCATGTGTGGGTATGCCCATGGTATTCATTTGTGCTTGGTTGAGGCTCCATGTGGCACCAAGCCCTATTGGGGGTTGTGATGTGGAGAATGCTACAAACATGGGGTTTTGTGATGTAAGTGGAGGATTTTGGGACATCATGGATGGAATTCCTGTGGTGAAGGCAACTTTTTGGGCCTTCATTTTGGCAACAAATGTGAGAGGAGGAACTTGTGTGGCTTGAGATTATGTAACAGACTAGGTAGATGAAAATGGGGTGGCTTGTATTACTCCTTGTGGAAGGGGTGTTGAAATGAGGGTTTGTTTTACAATGGGCAGAGGGACCGTCTATGTAGTAGCCTACATTGGGGGTGTTGTTTATGTGGAAGTAGGCAGGGGTGTTCCACCCATAATGGAGAAAGGTGCGGTTTGGGGTGTTCTTTGGGTGGTAGGAATCATTACACTGGGTTGCAAGAGATGGGAGATGATTGAAGATGTGTGGGATACTCTCATGTTCGAATCATAGATTTGTTGGATGAAAAAGGGATTGGCATTGGTAGAGATGTGGAGGGGTTTTGTGGGGTCAAAGGTATGTAATTATGGTGGAATGGGGGTACCCTCCTGCACATAGTTCTCCAAGATGGCGAGATGATTTTGTACAATGATCACACTTACCATTTTCACATGTCCTAGAAGGGACATGAAAGCCTCCATGGAGTTGGTGGTAGGTGTCTCAGGATCTTCCCATACATTCTAAACTATTGGCACTTGGGGGTCATACATCACCATCTCCCCTATGGGATCATTAGCATCTGTTGAGCTAGTAGCCTAGTTGGAATCCATCCCTTTTATTTTCTTTGATTGTGTCATAGTAGGCATGAAAATGAAAAATGTCCTAAGATGAGGGCGAATGTAGATGTATCAGAATGATGCTAAGGATGGGGATTTTCAGATTGGGATGAGGCTAAGGATGATAGTCTAGATGTAGGATGGTGGATGATGAAGGATCTTGATGGTGGATTTCTCTAAGGGATTGTGATGAGCTACCTTTCTTGATGTGGGATCAAAATATGTGGGATTGTCACCCTCTGATAAACTTGTGATCTTTGGACGATGAGATCCTTACTAATGTGAAGCAATCTCTGGATCAATATGATGAGGTCCATAAGAGGAAGTACTAGCTACCATAGACAATGCTTAGTCAAAGGGTGTGGCTAATATTTTGATTGTAAGGATGAGGTTGGGAAAACTCAAGGTGGGTCCATGGATGTGCTGAGGATTTTGGATGGTGATCTTGGGACTTGGATAGGAGATGATGCTATATGATGCTACCTAAAGGGTGATGCAAATGTTCCTATGGGACTATCTAGAATGAAAGGATGCTGAGAAAACCATCACAATTTTGAAAAAGGAGGAGATTGTGCCTACTAGTCTTCACTCTCTAGTCTGACAAATAGATGATAAACTTAGATTCGAAAAGAAAACTGCTTGATTTGTGCATTGTATTCAATATTATCCAATTTGGCTTGGTACTTCTCTTCTTCTCAAATTGTAGTGACTAGGGGTTAGTGATCTTTCAACTTTCTTTTGGTAACTTTCTTTTCTTGATATGCACAAGGGATGGGTAACTTAGATTTCTTGTGTTTTCATGGGCTCAGGCATAGGTCAAAAAATATATCTTCTATCTAAATAGATGAAGCTAGGAAGTGACTATAGTAAGTATACCTTGGCTTGGTTTGAACAAACTTGACTTCACTTTTAGGATAATTTGATAAACAATCCCATAAGAGAAAAATCAATCATGTGGGAGAATAGGCAGATGATCTCTTTGGCAAAGAACTTTTTGTAATCTTGATTTTTTGTATGTTCAAAAAGATGTTTTCATTGGGTCTATAATCTCAAGAACATGCATAAGTAATTTCTACCTATAAGACAGGCGAGTATCACAACCTTTCACCACAACTTGGTATCCCAAAAGAGGAATACAGATGGTGAGTAATCTTTAGGTGACCTATAAAACCACTTGGGTTGGTCCTTACACAAAGATTATGATAACTTTAGGAGTAGATCAGGTAGGCTTCTAATTAATGGCTTCTAGTAAGATCTGTAGCATCCTCCCAATCGGTTTTTATGTGCATGAATCACTTAAGAGCCTAGTTAACAATGCCAAAACCATAGAGATATTCACCTACACTAGGCTACCATCAACATGCCTCACCTAAGCTTGCGGGGATAAGGAAAGAGTTTTCTCAACACCTTATTTATATAATGGCTAAAGAATTACCAGTTTGAGGTCATTCTCTAAATAGGAAGTGCTTCTCTCTAGATAGGCCTTGCTACAAGTGTTGTCAATCATACTTGATCTTTCTCTTCACCCAAGATTTGTGAAGGCAAGGGGAGAGGATATAGATACGAGTGGATTGCTTCCACATCACTTACTTTAACAAGGATTTGCAAAGAATTTAAAATCTCTAAGGAAGTGTAAAAAAACATTCCTTCAAACATGCCAAGAAGTGTTCATTCCAAATTTAACCTAATTTAGACTAAGTGTTTTCTACTCTAGAATATCAAACACTCATGTTTAGCATGCAAGGTTCTTTTTGAAAGGTAAATGACAATGCTTGGAAAATATAGATTACTTTGCAAAGCAAACAAAAGTGTTACTCCTCTTAGCATTGAAGACTTTGTTTGATCAATTTTAAGAACTAAATGAAGTGTTCATTGCATTGATTCTTTATCCCTTATGCATTCAAGATTGACTTTTTGTTGATTTTAAGCACCAAAATGAAGTGTGATGTTTACCTTATTTAATTTTAACCTTTATTTATTTTAAACTCAAATTGAAATGATGAGGTGTTGTTTGAGCATACACTATTTTTTTTAATGCACCAAAACAAAATGGGTAAATTCTATTTTTAAAAAAAATTAACCAACCTTCTCACAAAGACCTACAAACCTACAATAGAAAAAAAACCGCATTCCCTCAAAGTCATATAGGCATTCCCGTGTACTCTGAAACAAAAATAAAAATGATAGAATAATAAATATAGATAGAGTTCAATACCTGCAGACACATTCCCATAGTCAAAAAACATTCCCGTAAGTCAAGTGTCAATCCCGCATTATGGGAATGAAGACAAAAACCTTAGAAAATGATAGGGTCGTATGGCTTACAAAGAGTTAACAATCAATCCTACCAGGTCAAACAACATTCCCGCAATAGTCAAATATCAATCTCACATTGTGGGAATGAAGGCATAAAAAAATAATAGTAAATGTTGTACAGCTTACAAAAAGTGAACAAGAAATCTCGCCTGGTCAATGCACGTTCCCACATTGCGGGATTGTGATCCCATGAAAAGGGTACAGTCAGTCACTGGTAAAGTTGCGATAGAGAGCAGAAACATTAAGGAAAAATAGAAGTTTCATTACAAGAATATGTTCCCACAATCTGTACAAGTGTTCCCGTGGTGAAATCAGTGTCCCGTGTCTGTACAAGCATTCCCACAAAATTACAAATTTTTCAAATGTTGATGTTGTGTAAAATCTAAAGGTAGGAATGTCTATGAAAATGTGTCTTCCTCAGTGCTGAACTTGCAAAATACCCCAAAAATCATTGTAGCACACTCAAACAACAAAAAACCTTAGTATTTGGGTTAGTTTTGCAAAGAAAAATAAGAAAGATGAAGAGAAATGACCCTTGAAGTGGGTCCCACTGGGCATGCCAAAATGTAATACCTTAAAATGTAGTGTCTAAGAATACCAAACTAAGCTAGCATTCAAAAAAACAATGAAAGTAAACACTTATGCTAAGACCCACAAAATGAAGACAAAATCAACAAGAAAATGCGAACCTCAAAACCCCAAAGTCTCCAAATGTGGAAGATTTGTCCAATGGATTGGATGCGTGCTCATGAACTATGCTTCAAGCTTTAATGGATGAGGAAAGATTTTGGAATAATAAGCATGCTTTTGGATGCTTTTTCTCTTCAAAAGGACATGATAACTTTGGTCAAATGGTGCATGATACTGAAGGAGGAAGAGGTTCAATATAAAGAGAAATGGGAGATGAATGGATGGTCAAGATGCAAACTTGAGAAAGGGTGGAGATGCATCCAAGAGAAAGAACATTGATTGTGCTTTCTTGAATGCATAGCATTGTGCTTGTGTCACAATGAGGTTGGATGAGAGGAGAGGCCAAATCCTTGAGGAATGTGACTATTTTGGAAGGTGTGAAGGGGGACAAGTGTGTAAGAGATGTGTAAGAGACATTATGATTTGGAATTGGAGGATGTGGTGATGTTGACATGAGGGCTGACTTAGAGATGGTTTAGCATTTCTTAATCTTGGATTATGATTGTGCAAATGTTTAACGAGTGATTAGGCTTGGATTAGAGCATAAATGGAGGATTATGGAGATGTGATGGGAGGAGAGAGAATGAGTGGAGGGTTAGATTAGCTAAGCATGGATTATTAGCTAATGGAGGAGAATTAGGATTTTTAGAATTAAATATTTTATTTAATTCCAAGTGGAAGGAAAAAGGGGTTTGTGAATTAATTTTTTTAGATAAGTGTATCCATCTAAATTAATAGAAGAAAAGGGTTTTAATTAATTATCAGACTATAGGTTTGTTATTTAGATAATTAATTGGACTATAGTTAATTAATTAACTAGGGGATGACATAAATTAATTAAATAATAATATTTAATTTATAAAATGCCTAGGAGAAGACTAAATAAAATTACTAAATGATATAATCAAATTTAGGTGTCTACATTTGCAAGAATATTCCTTTATGAAAATAATAGTGCCTCTTTGTAAAGCTTCTTCAATCATGAGATCCTTGAATTTTTTAGAAAGTAGAGAAGAATGGGTGTGTGTACCATCTGAGAGTTTGACTCAGTATTTGGTTATTGAAGAATGAGGTCATTGAATGGAGTTTATAGATGTAACTTGTAAGTATGGATCAATAATGTATGTTCTCACTAGGTTGTACAAGTGCGCCAGTTGTTAAAGTTGCCATTGTGAAGGAAAAAGGCTGGAGGAGTCAAGAAACCTATAAGTAAGTTTAGATTGTTTGGTTAGGTTGTGTAAGAATACATTTTTTTAATAAAACATAACACATTTTTAAATAATTTTTTGAATTTATTTTTGTTTTGTATAGATTAAATTAGTTGGTTACAATGATATAGAGTCATTTTTTTTTGTTATAAGACTTCATATGATAGTTCAAACTTTTTATGTAAACAACCTAATGTAACACTAATCAACCCAATCACAAATACATTCTTGGAGGAAACTCTAAATACAATAGAGTTTTTTATTTATTTATTGTAGTCTAAATTTACATCCATGCTTATAGATAGGTTACATATTGTGAAAATTGAAGCATTTTGTCTTTCATTAGATAATTTATATAGGTTGCTATTCTCATGTTATATAGTAGGAAGACAAGAGGAATGATCACAGATTATTCAAATGCATCTCATATGCATAAATAATGGAAGGTGATGCACCATTTTCATAGTACTAGTCGTAATACATTTCTTTGTTGAAAGTGCACAACCGCTCAATTCTACTACAACTATTCAAAAGCTCTATGATGTCCATTTCTTTGACAACGGGCAACATATTGCATCTAGGTTTGAAGTTATGCACAATATCATGGTAGGTGGTTGAAAGAATCAAAGAAAGACTCTGGACATTGCTTTCAAGACATTTTGGTTTATTAATAGAACAACATGAATCTAGAAGTTTAGTGTTTTCTTCTACTGAAACTAAGAGACTGCTAACACTTTCACACTAGTATATTTGACCCACTTTTTAGACCAACATTTCTGACCAAGTTATAAAATGATTTTCCATGGTCAGTTTATAGAAGAAAAATTTGATGTTTTTTTACTTCTATTCTCGTGTTGGTCAGAATTACGACACTAAAGAGTGGTCATAATTCAAACCAACACTAGGATAGAAGTAAAAAAAAATTCAATTTTTATGCATACGATCCTTCCTACTAGCACATTTCATTTTATTTCATTTTGGCATTATCAATGAGAAAATGAGTGCTGAAGGAGGCGGTATAAAAAGGCCAAAAGCTATATGTTGACACCCCCTATATGCATTTAGCCTGTAAGTTTTGGAATCTCCTTCTCTTCAACATTAAAATTCTCAAACCCAAGAAAGCATCAAGAGGAATAGGCATTCAATTTCAACCATTTCATTGCAACCTTGGTAAGAGATTTGATTTTTTTTGCATTTTCTTAATGAAGGGTACATTTTTTTGTTTTTTTTTTGAATTGTTTTCATCTGTCATGGGTTTGAAACCCTTATGTACTTCTAATGGTGTTCATGTCACCATTAGAAGTAGCATGAACACCATTAGAAGTGGCCTGCCAATTTCCACTTCTACTGGTGTTCAATTTCTAGAGATATAGAGCAACCAGTCAACTAGGGGTGGGTTCTTTATTTCCTCATCAACTGAGTTTAAGGTAAAATTGATGCTACTTTTGGTTTCATTGTAAAAAAATGTTGAATAAGTGGTTGAACTCAATCACAAGACAATGAAACTTTGTTTAACAATAAACTATTGAAAATTTAGAATAAAACCTTTGTTAATTGTGTGCCCTTAGTTGCAGATAGAGAATCATGTCCTAAACATGGAAAAAAAAACCACCCAAAATATTTGCAATGAATTTAAATTTACAAGGGGTATTGTGATACATTTTTGATGAATTTCTCAAACAAAACCCCATGTAAGAGGGAATTTTTCTAGAAAAATCATAAGTTTTTAGAAAACTTGGTGACAAGTTATTTGGCAATTAAGTTGCACATGTTAGACCTATGACTGCGAGTACTATGGGTATTCATAGGGTTTCACATCTTTGATCCATTATTCATTGTGTTATCCCAACATAGTGGCCCTAAATAGTTTCATGCTTTAGCTTGCATAATTTTAAAATGGTGGCATTGAATCCCAATGGTGAAAATGTAAGTCAATAACACTAAATATATCACTTAGAAGTCTTGTGAAGATTCTTGGTGATTTTAAGCCTTTTGAAGAAATTTAGAAATATTGAATACATCATTTCTTGCCAACTATTTGACAAAGCCTAGGAAATCATTGGTTCTTCAAGACAAAGGTTATTTGCACACTAAGCACTGTACAGGAACAGTCAATAAAAGGACTAAAATTCTTTGATTTTAAGACATTTAAACAATATAATCAGTACATGGAATGATCAAAACTTATAATACAAATCAATGAATGCTTTTCCTATCAATATTTCATTTAATAGAGAGTTTAATAATATAAACACCGGACTGTGTCTTCACAAGCAAAAATGTGACTCTTTATAAAGAATTAAAAGTTTATTGCTTGGTAGTTCATTACATTATCTTCTTTGACCATACACACCTCCACACAAGAATGACTAAAACCAAACCATAGGATGGTCTAGGAATTTAGAAGACATCCTTTATTACAAAGAAAAAAAAAATATAGAACTCAACTCCCAAAGAAAAATTGAATGGCTATTTCAACATGATTTTGGACAAGATCTTGACATGAGTGGATTGGTGTGGATGGTGCGATGGGGGGTGTATTGGTGAAGATTCTTGGTGAGTTTAATCCTTTTGAAGCACTTTAGAAATATTGAATACATCATTTCTTTCCAACTATTTGACAGAGCCTAGGAAATCATTGGTTCTTCAAGATAAAGATTCTTTGCATGCCAAGCACTATACAAGAATACTCAATAAAATGACTAAAATTCTTTGATTTTAAGACTTAAAAATAATATAAGCAGTACATGGAATGATAAAAACTTATAATACAAATCAATGAATGCTTTTACTATCAATGTTGCATTGAATAGAGAGTTTAATAATATAAATGTCAGATTATGTCTTCACGAGTAGATCACATTGACCAATACACCCCCATCCCACCATCCACACCCATCCACTCATGTCAAGATCTTGTGATTCCAAGAAAATTTAAGTCAATAACACCAAATATATCACTTAGAAGTCTTGTGAAGAGGCTTGGCAAGTTTAAGTGATATATTTGGTGTTATTGACTTACATTTTCTTGGATTCAAGGACTTTAGAATATACTCCAAAAGTGATTATGTAATGAAAGAAGTGAGAGGGAAGGATCTTGATTTCGGTCAATGGGTATTTCAACATGATTGTGGACAAGATCTTGACATGAGTGGATGGGTGTGGATGGTGAGATGGGGGGTGTATTGGTGAAGAGTCTTGTTGAGTTTAATCCTTTTGAAGCACTTTAGATATATTGAATACATCATTTCTTGCCAACTATTTGACAGAGCCTAGGAAATCATTAGTTCTTCAAGACAAAGATTGTTTGCACACCAAGCACTGTATAGGAACAATCAATAAAAGGACTAAAATTTTTTAATTTTAAGACTTCAAAACAATATAATCAGTACATGGAATGATCAAAACTTTTAATACCAATCACTGAATTCTTTTCTTATCAATGTTGCATTGAATAGAGAGTTTAATAATATAAACACTAGACTATTTCCTCACGAGTAGAAAAGTGACTCTTTGTAAAGAATTAAAGGTTTATTGCTTGGTAGTTCATTACATTTTCTTCTTTGACCATACACACCTCCAAAAAGGAATGACTATAACCAAACCATCAGATGGTCTAGGAATTTAGAAGACATCCTTTATCACAAAGAAAAACAAAATATAGAACTCAAGTCCCAAAGCAAAACTGAATGGCCTAGGTGCCCTGCACCAATAACCCCCTATGTAAGTCAATAATCTAAAGTCCTTGATTCCAAGCAAATGTAAGTCAATAATACCAAATATATCACTTAGAAGTCTTGTGAAGATTCTTGTTGAGTTTAAGCCTTTTGAAGTAGTTTAGAAATATTGAATACAATGTTACTTGCCAACTATTTGACAGAGCTTCCTATGAAATAATTGGTTATTCAAGACAAAGATTGTTTGCACACCAAGCATTGTAAATGAATAGTCAATAAAAAGACTAAAATGATTTGATTTTAAGACTTCAAAACAATAGAATCACTCTATGGAATGATCAAAACTTATAATACCAATCAATGCATGCTTTTCCTATCAATGTTGCATTGAATAGTTTAATAATATAAAACCCAGATGATGTCTTCATGAGCAGATTACATTGACCAATACACCCCCCATCCCACCATCCACACCCATCCACTCATGTCAAGATCTTGTGAATCCAAGCAAATGTAAGTCAATAACACCGAATATATCACTTAGAAGTCTTGTGAAGAGTCTTGGTGAGTTTAAGTGATATATTTGGTGCTATTGAATTACATTTGCTTGGATTCAAGGACATTAGAATATACTCCAAAAGCAATTATGCAACAAAGGAAGTGAGAGGGAAGGATCTTGATTTAGGTCAATGGATATTTCAATATGATTTAGACAAGATCTTGACATGAGTGGATGGGTGTGGATGGTGGAATGGGGGGTGTATTTGTGAAGAGTCTTGATGAGTTTAATTCTTTTGAAGCACTTTAGAAATATTGAATACATCATTTCTTTCCAACTATTTGATAGAGCCTAGGAAATCATTGGTTCTTCAAGACAAAGATTGTTTGCATGCCAAGCACTGTATAGGAATAGTCAATAAAAGGACTAAATTTTTTTGATTTTAAGACTTCAAAATAATATAATTAGTACATGGAATTATAAAAAATTATAATACCAATCAATGAATGCTTTTCCTAGGATCAATGTTGCATTGAATAGAGAGTTTAATAATATAAATACCAAACCGTGTCTTCATGAGAAAATCACATTGACCAATACACCCCCTATCTCACCATCCACACCCATCTAGTCATGTCAAGATCTTGTGAATCCAAGAAAATGTAAGTTAATAACACCAAAAATATCACTTAGAAGTCTGGTGAAGAGTCCTGGTGAGTTTAAGTGATATATTTGGTGTTATTGACTTACATTTTCTTGGATTCAAGGACTTTAGAATGTACTCCAAAAGTGATTATGTAATGAAGGAAGTGAGGGGGAAGGATATTGATTTTGGTCAATGGATATTTCAATATGATTTTGGACAAGATCTTGACATGAGTTGATGGGTGTGGATGGGGGGATGGGGGGTGTATTGGTGAAGAGTCTTGGTGAGTTTATGATGCAGGAGCATCCTGGGTGTAAGAGCAATCTCGCATCACCCAAAAATATTTCTATTTTTGTATTCAATAAGGGCTATCTTGTGCAGAGTTGCTATTTATGGAAACTTTCTATTTTTAGTAAGTTTGTCTTACGATCTCAGAATGTCTAATTTTACATATGGAGGTTCATCTCAGTCATATCAGCCTGCCTGCAAAGTTTCATGGCTAGATCAGGCGTAGTTTTGAAGATATTGAAGATTTTCGGTATTGGCAGCAGGGTACAGAAACTTCGAACTCAATTTTGAAGGCTTTAGAGGCCCCGGATGAGGTTGAAAATTTGGGTGATGGGTGCTTTGCGCTAGCATTTTGCACTGGTCAAGCTTGTAGAGTGCTTTGTGGCATTTCCAGAATGGGGTTATAATAGCCAATCGGGTCAACGAGCGATGACTTATGGTCTTTGGAAGTTGGGTCACCTGAAATGGCGAAAAATAATTTTTCTTCAAAATTTTTGTTTGGGTTTCAAAACTCATTTTGAGCCGACTTTGATGTAATAAATTGTAAAATAAAATAATTCTAAGTTTGGTCAGCCCTAAGGGCTAAATTTCTAGAACCTTCTCGGGCGGTGGAAATTGCCTATATAAAGAAGGCCCGTAGTGTTGTCTAGGGCAGTTCTGGGTAGTAGATCTGGGTGTTGATTCGAGGCTTTGTCCTACAGAATATTGTAAGGGAATGCCCATGTGGCTTTGCATATTGTAATTTTGAAAGTTTGTAATTCCACATTTGTGGAGATAATAAGAAGCCAATTTTCTGTTCTTGCATATTGTTGTTGTTGTTTCTCTATTTCTGTTATGTGTTTGTGGTATTAAGGGGAGCACCCTTCATCAAGTGGTATCAAAACAGGAGTTCTTGATTGTGTAAACAGATCACTGACTGTGAGGTAGTTTGCACCATGACCGTGGTTAGGGTTTCAGTGCACATCGCGAAAATGCCTCCACGAAGAGAACGTGGCGGAAGAGCTTGTGCTGTGACACCTGAGGTTAGAGAGCTACAGAGACAAGTGCGAGCATTGCAAGAAAAAATTCACAGAGGAATGAACCTTAATATCAGAGATGAAAGCAAGGATGAAGCCGAAGAAGAATATCAAGAAGGAGAAGCCGAAATTGTGAACCAAGAGGAAGAATGACTTTTTCGGGCGATTTCCAAGATTGGGAAAAGACCTAAGATTGAGGTTCCCACATTTTCTGGAAATCTTAATCCAGAGGAGTTGATTGACTGGATCAATGAATGCGAGGAATATTTTGAGTATGAAGATGTTGAGGATCCTGATAGGGTCAAATTTGCGAAGGCCAGACTGAAAGGTCATGCGAAGATCTGGTGGCAAGAAATTCAATTGGAGCGAAATAGAAGAGGGAAAGATAAAATCACAAGATGGGAGCGGATGGTGGATAAATTGAAGTGATAGTTCATTCCTATTGATTATGAGCTTGACCTATTAAAGAAAATGCAAAGTTTGAAGCAAGCAGGAAGATCTGTTCAGGAGTATACAGAAGAGTTCTATCGACTCCTCATTAGAACAGGCCATGCAGAAGCTGATAAGGAGAAAGTTGCCCGATACCTTAATGGGTTAAGGCCAAGCATTCAGGAGGAGTTGAATCTAGTTTGAATGAACAGTATTGAGGAGGCATACCAATTTGCCCTAAAATTAGAGGAAAAGCTGAACAAGAAGTTTGAGAGTAGACAAAATGGAAGAGGTCGCGGTGGATGATCTGGTGGATGGTCATATGGTGGCAGAAATGAAGATCCGAAAAAGAAGGATGAGGCTAGTAGCAGTCAGAATCAGCGTGGAAATAATTTCAATCGCTTTCAGGATCAGAATAATAGAGATCAGAGAGGAAGAGGAATAGGACAAGGATCTGGAAGAGGTGGCTTCCGTGAAACATGTTTTCACTGTGGAGAAGAAGGTCATAGGGCATTTGAATGTCCTCAACACCAAGGAAGAACAGACAGGAGAAATGAAGGCCAGGCCAGAGTTGCACATGTAGATGAAGATGCTAGATCATCAAATTCTAAAGATGCTGAAAGAGGAGAAACGTTGATTAACAGAAGAGTCCTGTTGAGTGGTGAGAATGAACCTGAGCAAAGGAGGAGCCTATTTCGCACCAGGTGCAAGTGTGAAGGTAAATGCTGTGATGTGATTATTGATAGTGGAAGCACTGACAATTTGGTATCAGAAGAGACAGAAACACCCACATCCATATTGGATTGCCTGGGTACAGGATGACCACAAGGTCATAGTCAATGAACAATGCCTAGTGAAGTTCAAGGTTGGCGGATACCAAGATGAGGTATTGTGTGATATCATATCTATGGATGCATGTCATATGTTGTTGGGTAGACCATGGCAGTTTGACAAATGTGCTGTACATGATGGTCGTGCGAATACCTATTCCCTGACAAAGGATGGAGTGCGACATAAGCTAAAACCATTGAAGGAGACTGAAGAAAAGGTATGTGGTAATGCAAGGATAACTTTTGTTGATGGAAGAAATTTTCTAGATGGTATGAGGCATGAGCATGTATGTTTTGCTTTAATTCCAAAAGATGGTAAAGAGGAAGTAGAAGATGTTCTTGTAGAAGTTGCAGATTTGTTGAATGAGTTTCAGGATATTGTATCCGATAATGTGCCTAATGGATTACCACCAGTCAGGAAGATCAGTCATCAGATGGACTTGATCCCAGGAGCGAGTTTTCTGAATAAGGCAGCACACGGAATGACACCTGCAGAAAGTGAGGAGTTGAATAGACAAGTACATGAGTTGTTACAGAAAGGATTGATCCGTGAGAGTCTGAGTCCCTATGCTGTACCAGCAGTATTAGCACCAAAGAAGAATGGAGAATAGAGGATGTGTACAGATTCAAGAGCAATAAACAAGATCACAATCAAGTATAAGTTTCCATTGCCACGAATGGATGATATTATGGACTGTTTGAGTGGAGCTGTATATTTCTCAAAGATAGATTTGAAGAGTGGATATCATCAGATTCGGATTAGAGAAGGAGATGAATGGAAGACTACCTTCAAGACAAAGGAAGGACTGTATGAGTGGTTAGTCATGCCTTTTGGGCTAACCAATGCACCAAGCACTTTCATGCGGCTCATGAATGAGGTTCTGAAAGAATTTTTGGGTAAGTTTTTCATTGTTTACCTAGATGATATTTTGATCTTTAGTAAGACATTGGAGGAGCATATGATGCATATTTGTATGGTGTTTGAGAAGTTGAGAGAAGAGAAATTATTGATTAATTTGAAGAAGTGCAGTTTTGTAAAGAAAGAGTTAGTGTATTTGGGATTTGTAGTTTCAGTAGAAGGTCTAAAAATGGACCCAGAGAAGGTACAGGCTATCCTTGAATGGCCTACCCCAAGGAGTGCTACTGAGGTAAGAACTTTTCATGGTCTAGCTAGCTTTTACAGAAAGTTTATCAGAAATTTTAGCAGTATTTGTGGACCCTTGACTGAAACAATGAGAGGGGATAGAAAAGAGTTTAAGTGGACTAATGGGGCAGAAAAGAGTTTTCAATTGTTGAAACAAAAAGTTACAGAACAACCTATTTTAGCACTTCCAGATTTTAATAAGGTGTTTCAAGTAGATTGTGATGCTAGTGGCATTGCAATAGGAGCTATTATGAGCCAAGAAGGTAAACCTATTGCTTATTTCAATGAGAAGTTGAATGATGCCAAGAGAAAATATTATGTTTATGATCAGGAATTTTATGCTATAGTTCAGGCATTGAAGAAGTGGAGACACTATTTTCTCCCTAAAGAGTTTGTTTTGTATACTGATCATCAAGCTTTGCAATATTTGAATAGTCAAGGAAAGTTGACTCAAAGGCATTTGAAATGGGTTGAGTTTTTGCAGAGTTATACATTTATTTTGAAACACAGGAGTGGGAAGTCTAATAGGGTTGCAGATGCTCTTAGCAAAAGGCACCTATTGCTAACAGAAATGCAAATTGAAGTGGTTGGGTTCAAGGAACTCAAGAATTTGTATCCAGAGGATCTTGATTTTGGTGAAGCTTGGAAAGCTTGTACAGAACCTGTTACTCTAGACAGGATGAAATAGATGGATTTCATCATCCAGGATGATATGCTATTCAGAGGGAGTCAGTTGTGCATTCCACGAAGTTCTATGAGGGAGAATCTCATCAAGGAGAAGCATAGCGGAGGATTGGCTGGACATTTTGGTCATGATAAAACTCTTGGTTTGGTTAGTGAGAATTATTATTGGCCACAGTTGCAGCAAGATGTGAAGAAGTTTGTACAGAGTTGCAGAGTATGTCAGATGGCAAAAGGAGTGAAGAAGAATACAGGGTTGTATCAGCCATTACCTGTACCAGAGAAGCCTTGGGAGGACATTAGCATGGACTTTGTTCTTGGTTTACTGAGGACTCAGCGGGGACATGATTCAATTTTTGTGGTGGTTGACAGATTTTCAAAGATGGCACATTTCATTCCCTGCAAGAAGACTACTGATGCTATTCATGTAGCAGAATTGTTTTTCAGAGAGGTAGTGAGACTACATGGTTTGCCAAAGACCATAGTTTCAGATCGAGACATGAAGTTTGTTGGATATTTCTGGCGTACATTGTGGAAGAAGCTAAAGACAGATTTGAAGTTCAGTTCATCACATCATCCACAGACTGATGGACAAACAGAGGTGGTGAATAGGAGTTTGGGAAATTTATTGAGATGTTTGGTTGGAGACAAGCCAACAGGATGGGATTTGATTTTACCACAGGCAGAATTTGCATACAATAATTTTGTAAATAGGAGCACTGGTAAATCACCATTCCAGATTGTATATGGGAGTAGTCCAAGAAATGCATCTGAATTGAGAAAGATAAATAAAGGAGAAATAAGTAGTGCTGAAGCTGAGGATTTTGCGGAACACTTGAAGAACATTCATGAGGAAGTGAGGAAGCACATTACCAAGATGAATGCGCAGTATAAGGCTAAGGCAGATGAGAAAAGGAGACATAAGGAATTCTAGGTTGGAGATGAAGTCATGGTTCATTTGCGAAAGGAAAGATTTCCAGTTGGTACATATAACAAGTTGAAAATGAAGAAATTTGGACCATGTACGATACTGAAGAAGCATGATTCAGGAAATGCATATGAGGTAGAATTGCCTACTGAGCTGAGTATTTCACCAGTGTTTAACATTTCAGATTTGACAGAGTATCATGACAGATGTGTTGAAGATGAGATCACAGTAGTATAGTGGAGTATTCCAGCAACTAGTTCAGATACTAAGGAGATTGAGGACATACTAGATAGTCGTGTTGGCAGAAGCACAAGGAACAGAACATATGAAGAGTATTTGGTCAAGTGGAAAGGACAACCTATTGAGGATTCATCGTGGCTAACAAAGGAGGAGGTTAACCATCTTGGTTTTCCTCTGCACACCTGAGTCGTGATAGGGTCACTTCTCAAATTACCCCGGGTGTCTAATGCAGGAGCATCCTGGGTGTAAGAGCAATCTTGCATGACCCAAAAATATTTCTATTTTTGTATTCAATAAGGGCTATCTTGTGCAGAGTTGCTATTTATGGAAACTTGCTATTTTTAGTAAGTTTGTCTTACGATCTCAGAATGTCTGATTTTACATATGGAGGTTCATCTCAGTCATATCAGCCTGCCAGCAAAGTTTCATGGCTAGATCTGGTGTAGTTTTGAAGATATTGAAGATTTTTGGTATTGGCAGCAGGGTACAAAAACTTCGAACTCAATTTTGAAGGCTTTAGAGGCCCCGGATGAGGTTGAAAATTTGGGTGACAAGTGCTTTGCACTGGTCAAGCCTGTAGAGTGCTTCGTGGCATTTCCAGAATGGGGTTATAATAGCCAATCGGGTCAACGAGCGATGACTTATGGTCTTCGGAAGTTGGGTCACCTAAAATGGCAGAAAATAATTTTTCTTCAAAATTTTTGTTTGGGTTTCAAAACTCATTTTGAGCTGACTTTGATGTAATAAATTGTAAAATAAAATAATTCTAAGTTTGGTCGGCCCTAAGGGCTAAATTTCTAGAACCTTCTTGGGCAGTGGAAATTGCCTATATAAAGAAGGCCCGTAGTGTTGTCTAGGGCAGTTCTGGGTAGTAGATCTGGGTGTTGATTCGAGGCTTTGTCCTACAGAATATTGTAAGGGAATGCCCATGTGGCTTTGCATATTGTAATTCTGAAAGTTTGTAATTCCACATTTGTGGAGATAATAAGAATCCAATTTTCTGTTCTTGCATATTGTTGTTGTTGTTTCTCTATTTCTGTTATGTGTTTGTGGTATTAAGGGGAGCACCCTTCATTAGTTTAATCCTTTTGAAGTACTTCTATGATATTCAACCACTGGTTTAAACTTGCTTGCATATAGGCACATGGTATCGACCTAGTGTAGCTCCCCACCTTATACCACCTCCTTCAGCAATCCTTTTCTCTTGAACTATGCCAAAATGAAATAAAATGAAATGTGTCGGTAGACAGGATATATGTATAAAATTTGACCTTTTTTTTTAACTTCTATTCCTATGTTGGTCGGAATTACTTTATATAATATGATGAATTCCTAATAAAGGTCTAATTTTGTAGAGTGCTAGTACAAAGGAAGATTTGACCTAGCCAAATCTTCCTTGTACCTCACAAAAAACTGTGTGATAACCATGTCTACTCCAACCTTAATTGTTTAAGAATTCATCATATCAAATAAAGTATGTTTAAGAATTGTTCCGAGTTCTATTAGACGAAGAATATTTGACAAAGAAATGATGTATTCAATATTTCTAAAGTGCTTCAAAAGGGATTTTAAACTCATGAAGACTCTTCAAAATACTTCTAATGTTTGCAAGCTATGCTTGAAAATAATTGCAAGTTTGTTTTAATAACTTGGTAGTGATGTTGCAGTTACTATTTTCTCTTGTTAACACCAAATTAAAAACTTGGAATGAAGGTTTCATATTCAACAACATTAGTAGTGCAATAGAAATGTAATTTAAAAGTTGGAAGACAATCACTATTCCTTGCCTCCTTTCGCCTTCCCTGCATAAACACTTATAGGTCCAAGTAATACAAAGCAATAAAAGGACTAAAATTATTTGATTTTAAGACTTTAAAACAATATAATCAGTACATGGAATTATCAAAACTTATAATACCAATAAATTAATGATTTTCCTATCAATGTTGCATTGAATAGAGAGTTTAATAATATAAACACCAGACTATGTCTTCATGAGCAGAGAAGTGACTATTTGTAAAGAATTAAAAGTTTATTTCTTGGTAGTTCATTATATTGTCTTCTTCAACCATAAACACCTCCCCAAAACTTCTAAGAATCCTCTCCCATAAAACTTACATACAAAACCAACCAAAATCCCCTTACAAACTAATTTTCAACTTCTTCTTAACCTGCAAAGTCAATTATATGATTGTTACAGTTAGTTATTCGTTTGCATTGTTGTCTAGTTGACAACTAGTTGTCAACTTTGACCACTTTAATCTTTCTCGCATCATATTTAAACTTTCAAAATGTTTTAGGTTCCTATCCTAATCTCCTAAAATCAAACCTCTACTAAACCCTCATTTAGCCCTTTAGGCCATAATTTCATAAAAATGCAATTTTACATCTTTTTGACATCTTTGCGCTTTGAAGTGCAATTGATAATAATGACATTGATGGCCATATAAGAAACTTAGATACACCTATATGTCCTTGACCCTTATATAAATTCTTGGTTAAATCTACATGTTTGTCAAATGTAAATCGAAAACTTTGTGTCTGACATACTTAAATGGAATACACCAAGAAGTATCAAATGATGAATGTTCAATTGTTGTAATGGAAAAGCATCAAAACCATCCATTTCTAGAACTTGATTTTTATATAGTCCTAATGATTTTTCTTTTTTTTTTTTGTCTTTTCTCCCTTTTTGATTTCCTATGTTTGTGCTTGGTGATAGGATTTTGAGCATTGTTGACATACCTAAATGGAATACAAAATACCAAATGATGAATGCTCAATTGTTGTAATGGCAAAGCATCAAAACCGTCCATTTCTAAAATTTAATTTTTTATATTCTTAATTATTTTTTTGTAGTCCTAATGATTTTGAACATTGTTGACAAAGAGTTTCTTTTTGTGATTATAGTCTTAAAGATTTTTCTATAGTCTTCATTATTTTTCTATAGTCGTAATGATTTTTCTTATTTCTTGTTTTTTGTCCCTTTTTGATTTCTTATGTTTGTGCTTCATGAAAGGATTTTTTCACCTTCTTTTGATGGTATATTTCATTCACTATATGTGGAATACTATTTTGTTCACTATTTTATTTCAGATTGATATTTCTTTCATTTTCCATATACATAGAGACTACACATGCTGATAAAAAAATGAGCTATTTGATTTAGGTTTACTTTTCATCATTGTAAATGGTTAATATTTTTGATGGTACTCCTTGGTGTATTCCATATAAAAATAATCAGGTTTCTATGGTATGATAAATGTCCCTTTGCATTGAGAAAATGGTTGTTCGGTGACAATTTGTATCTGTAGGTTGCAAACAAAACATCCTTCTTCCAGAAATGAGTCATTCCATTCAAGAAAGACTATGTCTGATGATATCAACCCACAAAAAAATAGGGAGACAATTGCTAGATTGTGGTGTAACTTTAAAAGAAAAGGTGATGGAAAATGTTATTGTCCCTGGAAAATTTGTCAGGGCTTCAAGACTCAAAGATATCTAATCAAAACAACAAAGGAACATTGTAGGCAACATGGTCACATTGAAGGGGGAAACAAATTTTGTCCATTGGTATGTATTTTAATAATTTATAAAATAAATAACACATGATTTGATGATGGCATCATGGTCATGGTTAATTTAAGGTCATCATTTTGATATAGGTCAACCACCCTGGGTTTCATTTTATGGACCATGACAATTTGGAGAATGTGGATTTCCAAATGAGGGAACATGGAGGTGTGAATATAAAAGTAGAAGGTAATGATCCCATGGAAGAAGATCATGATTGTCAAGAAGACCATGATGATCATGATGATCACAATGATCATGATGATGTTGATGTAGATGACCTTGATGTACCTATACTTGAGAAGGCATACAAGCCCCTATACGAAGGCTCCCAAACAACTCTTCTTGCCGATGTATTGTTGTTGGTGAACTTGAAGGTTATGAATAGTTTATCCAATGTAGAAATGACACGTATGTTAAGGTATGTCATCTTTTTTCATTTTTTTATTCGTAATTCCCTTACAATTAACAAAGGGTGAATCATGTAGCAATTAATATTCTTTATATTAACGAATTATATTTTTGGTTGTAGGTTTATAGGTGAGTGTTTGTTACCACCATCAAACATCCTACCTCTCTCATACCAAGAATTATCTTCCATTATGAAAGATATTGGAATGGAGTATCAAACAATAAATGCATATCTGAATGATCATATTATATATCATGGGTATCTGTAGGATCATGGTATAGAAAACTATGGCCTTAAGTGGCAATAAAAAATCAAAAAATCAGGGCTAGTCAGCTTGATGTAAAAAGTTGTAAGAATAGAATCTATAGGAAATTGAATGTAGTTTCTAAACTACTAGCCCATGTCTGAAACTTTTTTTTATCTAATTGTTCAAAATTTTAGATTTCAATGCAGTAGTACAAAAGTTTCAGGGAAAAGATAAAAAGTACATGTATGTCTAACCACCTTAATCACAATCAAATGATGATATATTTTCCCAAGCTTCTATATATAAGTTGTAGACTCATTCATGGATGTGACGCATAATTTTTTGTAATTTTTTGCCAAATAAATAATTAATTATGAATTTTCTGATATAACTTTTTCAAAATAAAAAAAATCTTGTGTTTGACCACCTTAACTAATTCTAAACTTTATGAAATTGAATTTTTTTAATTTTTTCCTTATAGTAGCCAAAACATAGAATGTGACTCATGTTTTAGATTTTAAAAAGGTTAAATAGTTTGAAAGTTATAGTTATTTTTCAATCAGTATGTCAATTATGACTTAAAAGATAACTCAATTAAAAAATAAGTAATAATTACTTACCGAACTCAAAATTTGACAGCAATTATATTGATGGAAAGTTGATAATGTCTTTAAGAAAACCTTTTCATTTCATTAATCTTAGGTGAAAAAATAGTCGTTAGCTACATGGTCTCGATATCGAAAACTATCTCCTAAACATGCCTAAAGACTTGACCACCAACGTTTGGTATTGCGAAAGAAAATACCAAGCCTGATCAGATATCCAATAAAATTGGATATCTAAAATTTTTGGATATCTGATATTTCCCACCTAGTTCAAAATTTCATTTGGACTAGTTTTTCCAATTTCAAGTTAAATATTAAATTGTATTATATTAATATTTTTATGTTAATATTAATTCAGTTGAGTATTTTTTTCAATTTTAAGTTATATATTATAAATTATTATTTTTAATATTAATATTAAATAATAATAGCATATCATTTAAAAATGGGAACTCAAAACTAGAATATTTACCTATCTTAACAACCTCCTAAGAAGATTTTGACTATCGGACAAATCCTTCTTCACACTTCTAGCGGCATCAGTTTTAGGGTTTCCTTGCAAAGCAGTAGTATTATAGTATAACTTTTTATAATAGCATGTATTAAATAATTATTATTTATTTCTCTATTATATAATAGTATAATATTAACTTATTAAATATTTATATTATATGTTAATTATTATACCTAAGGGAGGGAGGGAGAGAGGGAGAGAGAGAGAGAGAGAGAGAGAGAGAGAGAGAGAGAGAGAGAGAGAGAGAGAGAGAGAGAGAGAGAGAGAATTTGGAAAAAAATTGGTGAAAGATATCAAGATATCAGATATCTGATAATATTAGATATTCGATAATATTAGATATCTGATAGTATCAGAAATCTGATACTATCTGATATTTGATATCTTTTTAGATATCTAATAGTTTCAGATATTTGATATTATCAGATATCCAATTCTTTTTACTAGTGACAAGTAAAAAAAATATTCTTTGGGTCCCTCTACAGAGCCACATTTTTGCTGAATTACGAGATTCAAGTTGTAGTGAATCACATTTTGTCTCTCTAGAAGACAAAAATATACTTTTTTCTTGGATTTTCTCTATTACCAAAGGTATTTGCATCACCTTTTTGGTCTAACTATGGGGAGTAGTAGTCGTCAAAAGCATAAACCAAAGAGGAGACTCACAAATGAAGATGTTGAAGTGTATAGATAAATGGATAGGTTTTCCCATCAAAATAAGAGACCAGGTATGTTAAATATTAATGAAGATTTCAACATACACCACCTTTGAATGTGGTTTCAAGTGAAGAACATGAATTTGAAGATGAAAATGTAGGTTTTGAAAATGAGAATGTAGGTTTTGAAAATGAAAATTTAGGTTTTGAAAATGAACATGGAGATGTGGACAATGGAAGTGTGGACATTGTCAATGACAATCCACTGATTGAGTATGAAGGAATTGACAATGATAATGGTACACAAGAACCAAATCAATGTAACAAATCTCCAAATTATATGAGAAATGAAGTTCATTTGGAGGAAGAAAGGAAAAATTGAAAATTGAGACCTTCAAGAAAAACTAAATGGTTACTTGAAATTGATGAGAGCATAATGAGAAATTTCAATGGCAAGAGATCATAAAGAACCATTCGGTTATGGGTTTGAAAACTTTTTGATCAATTTTTTAGCCACAAGATGTTGGTTGAGCAATATCAAATGTTTGTGCAATTGTTAAAGATGCAGAATATGAGACATATATACTAGTCAAATTAAAGATTGGTGTGAACAAGAAAAAGGAGAGGAATGCTATTATTGTGAGAAATCTTTCCAGTGATCTCAATTCCATTGGGAATACTCCAAAGGAAAAAGATAAGAGATCCGCTAGGAGGGTTATTACAATCTCCTTAGTAAGTCATCATTTGAGAAAGGCTCATTTTATGAGACAAACTTTTGTTGACTTGAATCTAAATCGTAAAACTTTGGATAGAGCACTTGCAAGAAGAGAAAGACTTGATGATCCTATTCAAAATGATACATAGGCTTATGGCCAGAGACTTTCATGTTGTGATAAGAAGCTTACTGATGCTATGAAGGATCAAATTCAACTATTTTGGCAATCTAACTCAAGAGTGTCACAAAATGTGAAGGATGTCTTGAAGTTGAGAATTATCATCCGAGACCGCACCCCACATCCCAAACATTATTTGGAGGTGAGTCAAACAATGTTTTTCAAAAAAATTTGTGAGACACATCCAATATTGCAAATATCACAAAGAGCTTTTGAAGCCTTGAAGCCTTTTTTTGTGTGCCTCTTAAGATTCAAAATACTTGCTGCAAATATCATGTGGAGTTTTCAATGCACCATGAATTGTTAAGATCCATTCATTCTACTTTTCATACTAGTGAAATGTTGGAGGAGTGTGGTGCAAGTGCTCTTCCAAAATCATCAAGAGACTTGCTAGATCATTTTTTATGTCCTAGAGATGATTTATGTTTCTTTTATAGAAAATATTTCTTAAATGACAAGTGCTCAGAGTGTGGTGGGCTAGTGAAGTTATCCACAAAAAGGTATATGAAACTATTAAATATATATTAAAAAGTGGAGTTGAAGGATCTAGATGTGAGTTGGTTACAAAAGAATTCAATTTAGCTAATTTTATTTCAGATTTTAGGAAGAATCTTTTTTACAAGTATGTGAGGCATAGCCAAAGGTCTTAGTTGCTGAATCAGCAATTTAGGATGTGTAAGGACACTTTCCTGATTGGCACTATTATGTCAGTTGTTGACTTTGCAGAGAACTATACATTGAAACCCCAAAATGAGCTACAAGCTCAATATTACAATTCTATTCAGGTTTCTATTTTTGTGCACATAACATATAGACATTCACCTAATAGTACAGAAGATGACCAGAAGATAATAAGAGAGTACCATTTTTATATGAGTGATGATAGATCTCACTCATCCGAGTTTTTCCAACATTTCTTTGAGAATTATTTTGAGTGGGTTTGGGAAAATAATATTTCTATGGATAGACATCTCATTTGGTCCAATAACTACACAAGTCAATTAAAAAATGCTCGTATGTTTTATTGGCTATATAGAATCCATGTAGAGAGAGGTGTACCTCATATTTATAGTATTTTTAAAGCTAGTAATGGAAAAGGAGAGCATGATGGAGCAGGTGCATGCATAAAGAGAGTTCTAGTTAAGGAGCAACTGAAGTTTTTAGGTGTAGAAATCATTGATGCTCATTCTATTATTGATTGGTGTACTTCAACATTGTCACAGGGGGGCTCTTGACTAAGTGGTGTGTATATTATTTTGGTTGGTTCAGTTGGGCACAATAGGAGATAGGTTGGATTGTCAAATTGTGAAATATTCTTCAAAAATGCATTCATTTTGAATCTCAGATGCTAGTACATGGACCATTTGGACATGAGAGTTGGCTTGTTATTGTTTGAGTTATCTTCAATGTGATTGGGATCAATGTGAGTCAAGTGAGTGGGTTGATACATGGGTTCCACATTATCTTACTCCTTTATCTCTCATAGTCTCTATAATAAATGATAACATAGATTTTTCACTTGACTATGACCATATTTAAGATCTTCTATAACTAGGACATGTTTTTGCATTGGTTACACCATAAGGGAATGATGAGAGATTGGATTACTAGTTAGCACATTATGTATGGGGAAAGCAAAAACTTGCATAATTGATGACATATGATGATATGTTCACATATCCAAAGGGATCACATGTTTTTGCAAGAACATGGTTGCGCATAGATATGATTAGAAATAATGGCATTCCTGCATTTGAAGACTATGAGTAGCGCAAAACCATTCTCATGTATTCACACCTTGCTATAGCAGCCAATATTAAGTTGTTGAAATATCAAGGAAAACCAAAGACAAAGGAAGTTTGGACTATTAGTACTATTGATCATGAGGCAATATTGAATACTCTCAAGCACAGAGATGACCCTTCAGGCACACTTTAGTAGGTAAGTTCAACTCAAGTTGCAAGGTTTTCCATGTTTATTACAATTACGTTCAATAAATTAAGTGTAGTTTTTTGCTTTATTTGTTTGAACCAATAAACTTGGTTTTGTATGTGGATTGTAAATGCAGTTGGATACATATATGATAGATAGAGAAGATCGAGGTGTGCATTTGATCAGCCCATCTTTGATGACAGTAAACTTAACTATGCATTATATAGTCATGTTCTTTGGTTCATTTAGTTACTTATACATGTTTATAATCTTTTTCTCAAACCTATATAAACTTCTTATATTCTCTAAACTTTTCTTCTACCTTCTGAATGCAGGGATTGGAGCGAAAATGAGACTTATATTTTATATATAGTTGCATAATTTTTATATTTAGATGACAAATTTTGTATATAAAAATAATAATTGAATGTAATGTGCATAGTTAGATGCCAAAATTTGTATATAAAAACAAAAATTGAATGTAATGTGCATATTTAGATGCCAAATTTTGTATATAAAAACAACAATCGAATGTAATGTGAATATTTAGATGCCAAATTTTGTATATAAAAACAACTTTCGAATTCAATGTGCATATTTAGATGCCAAATTTTGTATATAAAAAATTAGATGCAAAATTTGAAATATAAAAGAGCCCATGGGGTTGATTTGAAAATATTAAGTGCCCTCATGTGTATCATCTTAATGCCATGTAAAGTGTAAAAAATGCATTTCCTTACTGTGAATGTTGTGTCCTTATATAATTTGCATTGTCTTAATTTTGTATCCTTAGATTTGTATTGTCTTAATTCAATGTTGGATGGGTAAATGCTAGGGACAACTCTATTTTGACCACTGAGTCAGTAGATCATTCTAGACCATGGCAGACCAAAGTGTCCCCAAGGTGCACTAAGCACGATTGGGTAGTAAAATTTTGAGGCTAGTATCTCAAACCCCATAAGAGGTATCGGTGATCTGTGAGATGCTACATGACCACATTTATGAGGCATACAATAGCCTCTCTCCATTCTAGGAGATTCAAATTTTTTTAAATTCAGCATTCTAGTCTCGCTTGATGCCAAAACTTGTAGTGAGGATCAGTTGAAAGTTGCACCAATGGGTTTCTTCCAAACCATTCATCCTGACACCGAATGGACTATACCATTAGCTTTGGTTGGGTGGGTAAATTCTAGGGACAACCCCATTTTGACCACTAAGTTAGTAGAACATTCTGAACCATGCTGGACCAAAGTTTCCCCAAGGTGCACTAAGCACGATTGGGTAGAAAACTTTTGAGGCTTGGTTCTTGTGCTGCATGAGAGGTATACATGGTCTATGAGATGCTACAAGACCACATTTTTGAGGTGTACGATAACCTCTCTCCATTCTAGGAGATTCATTTTTTTTTGAATTTGGCACACCAGTCTCACTTGATGCCAAAACTTGCAGAGAGGGACAGTTAAAAGTTGCACCAACGGGTTTCTTCCAAACCATTCATCCTAGCACTAAATGGACTATGCCATTAGCTCTGGTTGGGTGGGTAAATTCTAGGGATAATCTAGTTTCAACCACTGAGTTAGTAGAACATTCTAGACCATGTTGGACCAAAGTGTCCCCAAGGTGCACTAATCACGATTGGGAAGAAAACTTTTGAGACTCAGTTCTCAGACTCTGTGAGAGGTATCGGTGATCAATGAGATGCTACAAGACTATGTTTTTGAGGCCTAAAATAACCTCTCTCCATTTTGGGAGATTCAAATTTATTTGAATTTGGCATGCCAGTTTTGCTTGATGCCAAAACTTGCAGTGAGGGTTAGTTAAAAGTTGCACCAATGGGTTTCTTTGAAACCATTTGTCCCAACACCAAATGGACTATTTCATTATCTCCACTTGGTCAAGTAAACACTAGCAACAACCCTATTTTGATGACTGAGTCATTAGAATGTTCCAGACCATGCTGGACCAAAGTGTCCCCAAGGTGCAGTAAGTATGATTGGGCAGTGAACTTTTGAGGCTTAGTTCTTAGACTTCATGAGAGGTATCATTGATCTATGAGCTACTACATGAACCTATTTCTAAGGCCTAAAATTACCTCTCTCCATTCTAGGAGATTCAAATTTGTTTAAATTTGACACGCCAATCTCACTTGATGCCAAAACTTGCAGTGAGGGTCAGTTGAAAGTTGCACCACTAGATTTCTTCCAAACTGTTCATCTCAGCACCTAATGGACTACACCATTAGCTTTATTTTGGTGAGTAGATGCTAGGGAACAATAATGGTTGAAGTTTATAATTGAATCAAACAATGAAAATAAAGTTCTCTATATTTCTATAGTTCTTTGGCCCATGGAATAGTCTAGGCAATATTGAATTGATTAGAATAAATCTAATGTGATCATGGCTTGTTTGTGATATAGGAATGATGTCTTGTGTTTGTTACATGTTTATGCAACTATTTCATTATTTGAAATATCATTACGATAGTAGAATTGACTGATGTCGAGGATAGGACTGGCATTTTAGGCACACATGAATATAATGTAGCACATAAATTTTGAATTCACTTAAATGATGAATTATATGTGTGAACACACATAGCACATAAAGTGTACACATAAAATTTGATTAATTCATGAAGAATACATGTAGCACATATTTTATAAATCATACAACATGAATTCACTTAAGTCATGCATGTAGCCCATACACATGAATCAAGAATGTTCTTGAATATACATGAATATACTTAAGGTGTAAATCATACACATGAGTACATACACACAAGCATATTTAGATACTAACAATGAATAAATGAACACACAATTAACAAATTGGATCAAATATCAAATTTCATATATATCAAAATAAACAATAATTCTATACATATTTACACATGGTCAACCTATCTAGATACAATGTGGCATGCGCCATCTCAAAATGTGTGATATGACATCTCAAAATAAGAAGTTCGACTACAAAAATATCTAGGACATCTTATTCTACTAGTGGATCATCAAAATGCAACCTCTTTGAAGTACTCTTTGGCTCTGATGGATCCTGCATTCAAACACAAAAGTGAAACCTCAAGTTAGATTAAAATTTAGAATCATAGTCAACAATAATAAATAAAATTTAAACTAAAATTGAACTCTCATATAACTTGCCTCTTTGTCTCCTCCCTCAGACATGAGACCTAATATATGTCCTTGGTAGCATAGGAACAATACCACCAATGTCGACTCTGACTTGTATATGTTTTCAAACATGAGATTGATATATGAGTTATACTATTTAATGTTAAATACTTCAAATAGTAAATATATGTTTACAAACTAGCTGAATTAACATTAAAACTTACCTAAGTTGAAATTTTGTTAGAAAATGTTGGCTAAGTCATCAACAATACAAACCATTGGCATTCTACCTGCCTCAAACTAGGAGTGACCTACAAAATTCAAATAGATACTTTATACTATCATAACTTGATCATATTATATATACTTGATAGTAAAATACACACAAATAACTTTACAAATATATGTACCATAGGGCTATCAATGCGAATGGATGTTTCTATCACTCTATCATGACAATAGGGTCTCACGACATCATCAAATGCCACTCTCTATCAAATAAACCATGCAAATTAAAAATGAGTATGCACAACTGACAAGTATACATGTATGCATAAATAAACTAAATTACTTAATTACCTTTCCCTTGTAAATTATGGACACCTGCATCAGTATTTAATAAGATGATCATAAAAATTAGAAAACAATGTACATATACTATTATAATAATTTAAGGAAACCAAAGAGTACATTAAAACATATGTACTATGGAACTGTCAAGGCCAAATGATATGGCCAAAACCATGGACTCTCCATCTGTGCCATCTCCTCCTTTGTCATCAACTAAGCATAAATGTAACACATAAAAAAAATAAGTTGGAAATTATTATAAGAAAATTCTACTAAAAATATGAATGATAAAATTTAAATACAATGTAAAAGTGAACTATTTACCCTTACCATAACCATAGGAGTCAATCGTGTTGAATGCCTCTATTGCACATCTTCACGAGGTACTTGAGTGCCTGTAGTGTGCTATGTAGAATCATTGACCTCAAAGACATAATTATATGCATCACTATCATTCAGGGGACCTAAGCACATATTATTGCATATAATACAAGTGTGGGGCATACAAACTTGTATGCTCATGGAGGATATGGAAGGTCCAGAAGCATCAACACAAGGAGGCAACAAAGACATGCTTTGTGTAACTAGAAAATCACTCAAGGTGTGAATGGCTTGAATAGTCTATGAGATGACCTTAGCAATAATGTTAGGATGTTTCACTATGGGAGGTGGTGAAATATCAGGAGGGGGACATATGTGCAAGATTTAACCCATTGTGCCCATGGCCTATCCTAAGGAGCACCTAAACCTACACCTTGGTTCGGTCTCATACTCCAATAATTCACCTTGTGACAAAGAAAAAATTCAGCATACAATTTTTTAATAAAATAAAATGGGACATCCAAATTTTTGTGAGGTGGTCTATCAAAAATCATCCACCAACAGTCCCAAAATTTGTCATGTATTGCACTATTTGTGCACCATTTAATTGACAACTTGGTTTTTTTATGGTCTACTTTTAGACCAAATTTAGGATCCACAAAAAGATTAGCTATGTCATGTTTTGTTATATTTAGGTTCATGACTTGATCATAATGAAGCCCATTGTCAAACTGGGCGTGCATGGAATTGTACCAAAGAAGTACAACACTATGTTGTTGTGAAAGTTTCTCCATGTTTTCAATAATTGAGTTCAATGTCATAAAATGGGGTGCAATATGGAGATATTGGCATAGGTGGTTTGAAATCCTCTAAGTTCATTTAGATTATCTCCTATTAGATCCTCTGAACGATGAGGGTTTGTGATAGGTACATCTTCTGGAGGTGGCATATTGTTGGGAGGTGGTTCTAGATTATTTGTGGGATCATTAGGAGGGTTTTCTGATTCCATGTCTTATTGCAATGAAAAAGGAAATAGATAATTACAATGAATTTTAAAAAATAGTAAAAAAACTCATTGCTATGCTAATTTTTATATAAAAAACTATAAATTTCTATTTAAAAACAATAAAAACAAAAAAATTTGGAAGATTTGACATACCTTGAGATTTAAGAAAAATTAGATAGGAGATTTGAAAGTGGATATCCTTTTGCCCTAGTTGCATTCATGCTTTTACAATGAGAAAATGTTGAATGCAGCTAGGATACATAGTTATATATTTACTGGCAAATATTAGATATCCAATATTATTAGATATCCAATTAAGCCTTTTGCTTTAGTTTTTGGCTTGGCTAGGTGTAGTCACACCAAGGCCTACTAAAAAGTCAACATATGCATTTGTGCACTTTTGGACGAGTGAAAATAAGTTTCTTTCACATCGCCACTTTTTGGCATACCATGATCCTGCACATACCCTCCTAAACAACATGAATTTACAATAGAATTTCCTAATTGTCATATTAGTAGATATCAATTAGATCAAATAACAAAAATGGTGCCTCACAAGGCTCTTTGATATATTCCCATTATTCCACATCTGCAATGATTATTCAGGTGCAATAGCTTGGCACAATTTATCGATTACCATACACACAATAGAAGTCGAGATGAAATTATGAAAATGCCTTTAGATGGTTTGACATTTAAGGAAATAGAGGAAACTTGGCCAAACTTAAAAGAAGAACCTCGTAATCTCAAGCCTTCATTGGCTACGGACGGTGTCAATCCATTTGGAGAGATGAGATCTATTTACTTGGTGTGGCCTATTTTTGTTATCAACAATAACATTCCTCCTTGGATGTCCATAAAGAGGGAGCACATAATGTTGGCAATGATTGTTCTAGGTATTTTTTTCATTTAATGGTCATCTAAATTAATTTATTATAAATAATCTATCAAAATGGTCATAATAATTATGTAATGTTTTTATTCATTCAACAAGGTAAGTACCAAGTTAAAGATATCAATGTATATATTGAGCCCCTTATCAACAAGTTGATGGTGTTATGGAATGGGGTCACTATGTATGACATCTCTAAACCAATAAGATAAAGACAATTTCAATTCCATGCAATGCTTGTATTGATAGTACATGATGCCCCTGGGCTAACACATTTTTGTGGTATGTTCTCTTCTTAACACCTCTTTTTTGGTATTTTATAGTGATAACAAAAAATTCACATATGTAATCCAATTATACACAATCTTGTAGGTCTTCAGACAAAGGGAAAATTTGCATGTCTAGTTTGTTGTCCAAAGATGAAATCTCATCATTCAAAAAGTTTAGGAAAGCAGGTGTACAATGAGCATAGACACTTTCTCCACAGAAATCATAAGTACCAAATTACCTAAAAACATCTTTTCAATGGGAAAGAAGAGACTACATCAAAGCCATGGAGAATGACACCTTGCCTATGGAAGTTGGAACACAATAGTATAAATTGTCAAGGTAATGTCATTCCATCTGATGGTTTTTGTTTGAAATTTATATTTTGATATTGTGTTTTGTTTACTGATAATGTAATTGATGCTTGTGAAGGTCATTAAGGCATTAATGACCAACTTCCAAAAGGACTAAAAGTTACCCTACGCAATTTAGTAGGTTGTTGTACTACAAGCAACTCCCAATTGAGCATTTGTTTGATGCTCTATATATTGGAAATAATGTAATAGAGACATTATGGAAAATATTGGATGTAAGGAATGACAAAGATAGAATTGTCAAAATTTGTAGTGACATTGAAGAATCCAACCATGCAATGAAAAATGTCATTTGATCAAATAACAATAGAGACTAGATTGATACAAGGACCCTTGGTTATTGTTGGAGCAGCAGAGAAATGCTATAAAAGAAGTCATAAAAAAATATGATTTCCCACATTATTTTCTCCCAATATAAACAATCTCATATAAAAAAAAAGTGAATTTGGGCCAGGGATGAAAGCACATGATTGGTATTCATTTATTAAGGTAATTCATGTTATTTTGTATTCACTATATATTTGTATACTGCATGTAGTTTTCATTGCATTCTTTTATAAAATATTGATAAGTTCATTTTACAAATATTGTAGTATTTTCTACCTCTATCTATCCCACACCACTTAGACAACAATATCAAACAAGTTATATATATGATCTTAGAAAATACATGAGGTGGTTTTCATAAAAAGAAATCAATAAAGAAGATATAAAATAGTGGAAGAGAAAAATTCCTCATCTTATGTGTCAAATACAAAAGTGTCTACCTTCAAATTTTTTCAATGCACAAGAACACTACCTCATACATCAAGTTGAGGAGATTGAATTGTGTGGACCAGCACCAACTAGGTCAATGTGGATGGTTGAGAGGCACTTGAAATTTTTGAAAGGCTTGGTTTGATAGAGAGCACATCTTGAGGGTTCTATGGTGGAGGGATATATGGTATACCAGACCATAGTGTACATTAGTGAATATCTTTCTAAGTTTGCAGCAAAGATCCATGTAGATCATATTTGGGATTCGGGTATGTGCAGGATCATGGTATGCCAAAAAGTGGCAATGTGAACAAGAAGTCCTGGTTGATAAAATCTTTGAAAAAAAACTATAACTTTCAAACAATATAACATTTTTGAAATCTAAAATATACATCACATTGTATGCTTCACCTAATACAATAATAATAAAAAATTATTTTAATTTCATGAAGTTTTGACTAAGTTAAGGTGGTCAGACATGAGATTTTTTATACTTGGAAAAATTTGTAGCACAAAAATCATAATTAATTATTTACTTGAAAAAAAAATACAAAAAAATATACATCACATCTAGACATGAGTCTACTACTTTTTTCTAGAATCTTATAAAAAAATAGTATCATTCAATTTTGTTTAATGTGGTCAAACATACACCTACTTGTTACCTTTATAATCCTGATTGATAGACTTATTGAAAAATAGCTATAACTTTCAAGCTATATAACATTTTTGAAATCACATGTGTCACATTATATGATTTTTATACTATAAGAAAAAGAAAAAAAAAATCAATTTGATAAAGTTTAGACTAAGTTAACGTGGCCCGATAGAAGATTTTTTGTATTCTGGAAAAGTTGTAGAAGAAAAATCATAATTAATTATTTACATGGAAATAAACTAAAAAAAGTTATGTGTCGCATCCATACATGCGTCTACTACTAATATCTAGAATCTTGTAAAAAAAATTTATCATTTGATTGTGTTTAAGGTGGTCAGACATACGCCTACTTCTTATTTGCTCCTGAAATTTTCATACTACTACATTGAAATTTGAAATTTTCAACATATAGAATAATTTTTTTTCAAAAAAGGCCTAGTATCTTAGAAACTAAATTTAATTTTATCTAGATTGTCTTGTTACATATTTTTTATATAATATTTATAATTTATTCAATTTTTTATGTCAACTTGCCTAAACATGATTTTACGAATTTTCATTGCCACTTAAGGGCCTAGTTTGGCATACCATGATCCTGCACATACCCACCCCAACTCCATTAAAAAATTTGAAGGAGATTACTTGATAGAAAAATGTAGATTGATGAAGGTGAGAGGTAAATATAAGATGTTATTGTAGCTAATTAATTCTTATAAATCTTCAATATAAGCTATTTGTAATTGGTGTATTTTTCTTTATATAGTTGGTCGAGAGTGGGATGCACTACATTTGTATATTGTGAACAATATTCATTGGATGATGGTACAGATTTAATGATGTCAACAAAATAGTTTCTCACTTACATGGGAAGGTGTTGCTTCATTGGCTAGAGAAGCTCATCTTAATTGAGATTGTAATATTAGGCCAATGGTAATTGATCTAGCATATGGTTTAAGGGGTAGAGAGGTACGTAAAAATTTATTAATGATCATGACCCATATGTTTCATATCAAATCATGATGCAAATAATTTTCACACGCTTGAAAAATTGCAGGTCAAGCATCACAAAGCTATGTACTATCGTGGGCAAAAATTTCACATAAACAACTTGGATGACATGAAGAAAACTTATGATTCTGGGATAGCTATAATTTTCAAGGTGACTAATATATCATCTAGAAACAAAATACATCCTTAACAATCTCAAAATTGATACTATGACATCTTGGATGATATAATTGAGTGCAACTTTAACTCCTTCAAATTAGTTCTATTCATTGTCAAATGGTACAAGCTACGACTAAATAAAAATGATCTTGATAGAACTATTATTCAACATGATAATTAATTTACAATGATTAATACAAGGTCATTCAAGCCAGTTGGAGATAAGCTCCATGTTCTTCCAAGCCAATGTGAGCAAGTAGTTTACTTAGAGGTTCCACATAAACAGGGTTGGTCATTTGTTGTTAGACATGATCCAAGAGGAAGTTCGATAAAGTATAATGTTATGGAAGAAGAAGATATTGTGGATGATGAAGAAGATTGATGTAGACCAAGGGATGGTGGATCCAATTAAGGATAGTCCAAACCTTGTAGCTTCACAATTACATAGCAGAAAGCTCAACACAACAAATATTTCAAATTAATTTGCATTAACATGCCTGACTATAAGGCCTTCTGGGTTAGGGCCAATTACAATCAGAAACAATTCTCCAAGATCCACAGATCCAATACAATCTTAGCTAGTTCATCTCTGAAGATAATCAAAAGCTGATTGAAACCCTAAGGTAGATCTAAACTTGAGCTCACAAGCCTCCAAACAATCTCCTTGTCTCCAAGTATGCAAACCACTAGCTCTGCTATGACAAACTATCAAAATACAATCTGATCTATAAGATCATGAAAGATATTTTCCACAACTTCACCAACTCCAACTTTAGTGCATCCAACTAATGTCTCTCATTTGTCAATCCTTTGATCATGTCCTTAAACAACTACCCAAACACCCCTTAAATACTAATCATTAGCCACAAGTTGGCTGGATGAAACCCTTAAGGCCTACAAAAAAATATTAAATGCCATACAAATTAGCTTACAATTGTATACAAACATTTAATTCAACATGTCAGCCTAAAAAATCACATAGAACTCTAGTCGGTAAGCCAGAACTATCAAGCATCAGTGAAATAGCCGAACATGTCAAGCATCACCAAGTACCAGTGTTGACTAAGCACCATAGGCATAGCTAAGTAACAGTTTCACTGAGCGCGAGAAGTTATCGAGCTCCTTCATTGACCAAGCTTCCTTCAATGACCGAGGCCATTAGTCAAGGTTGCAACCAAGTAACACTAACAAAAATACAAACACCCATATAGTTTCACTAAGGATAAAGACTGCCCTTTGCTTAACCTTGGATGCCCCTGCATTAGACACCCCAAGTTCCAAAAGATGTTCATATGTCAGAAGAACATCTTTTGGGATTCAACACATAAACCCCAAACTAGTTCTTCACATACAAGTCCTCCATCTTCTCACTTTTCATACTCTTCCACTTTAGCTTTCTCTATCTCTTGAAGTCTTTTCTTGACAACACATAGGTCTTTTCTTCAAACTGATCATTCATTTTCTCTAGATCCACCAACTCAACTCAACTACCAATACTCAGGCTTCTCCTATCAAGTGTTATATCCATCAAAGGCATTGGGGAAAACTTCTAGTCATCCTTCTTGATAGTAAAAACATTCTTCACACAGTCATAAATAGCTTTGCAATCATATTTCCAAGCTCTCCCAAGCAATATATCACAAATATTCATCTTCACAATGTCACATAACATGAGATCCTTATACTAGCCAATTTGAACATCAATGAAATATTATTCTCTAACTTCTAGAGCATGATCATCTTGTATCTAGCCAATCCTATAAGGATGTGGATGTCTCATTCCATTCAAACCAAGTTTTTGAACCATGTTCTCAGTAACAAGGTTATCATTACTACCACTATCAACAATAACATCATAGAGTTTAGCTCCAAACTTGCATCGAATCCTGAAAAAGTTACTTTTTTGACAAGGTTCCTCCTTTGTACCGAGCAATTTTTGTTGAAGTAGCAAGCTATTTGATTCAAGATCATTCTGAATGTTCTCATTTACCATAGCAGTTCATTGGGCAACCTTCTTCTATGTACACTCAAAAGAATAGTGTCCTTCTCCAAAGTTATAGAAAATATCCTTAAAGATAAATCTACCTGTCTTCTTATTTGGTTCTACAAGTTTGTGTTCATCTTCTACATCAGTTGGTTTATCCTTCACCAAGTGATCAATCTTCTCCTTCCCTTGGGAGTTAATAGGTTATTTCCTTTTCAACTTCTCTTTTTCCCTCAAAGCGTACTGTTAAGCATCCTTAGTAGAATCAATCTTTAGCATAACAAGCTCATCCTAAATATTAAATCTCAGACCATTCACATGTCGAGTTACCTTTTCCTTACCAATTTCTCTATGTCTAGACTGAATAGTAAGCTTGTAGAGCTCGTTGGTATAATCTTCAACAATCAAATCCTTCTACTTCAAATTTTGCAACTTCTTAAACAAGTCAAGCTCATAGTCAGCAGCTATGAACTTAGCCTTCAATTTTGTCACCATCAACCTCCACTGATTGATCTTCATTTCACCTTCATCTTTTCTATCTCTTTATAGTTCTTTCCACCAAAGAGCAGCATGCCCTTTCAACTTAGTTTGTGCTAATCTCACCCAAAGGGGATCTTCAATTTCTTCTAGCTCAAAGAAATCTTCAAGTTCACCAATCCAATCAATTATAGTGTCAATTTTCAGAGTACCAGAGAAAGTAGAAACTTCCATTCGGTAACTACTGATAAACTGAGCTCTAGATCTGTGCAACTGTGTAGTTCTATCTTCACTAGATATGTCCCTCCAATAATCACCAATAGATCTAGAAAGTTTAAATTCTTTAAAAAATTCTTCATATCCATCCTCAGTACCAAAATTTCAAGGTATACCAGTAACAGCTCTCATGATCTCAACGACCATGTCATTCTTCACTAGCTATATCTTAGATCTAAAATCTGATTTCACCTTCTTTGTGATCCAGGATTACATAATATCAAAAAGATAAAAAATAACTCTAGGGTCAAATCTTCTCAGAGGAATCCTTAAAGATATGCAAAACCCTCTGCAACAAACCCTCACTGACCACCTTGTGATAATTTCCAAGTTGCAAACAACTCATATCACAACCTGTAATCTTGCAAATAGCTAGGGAAAAATTCCACAAGTTTAGTGCCACAGATCTATGTTTGAAATTTGGTTGAGTTATATACTTAGATGTTTTCATTATGGAAACATATAATCTACATGAAGATCGCATATGACGGAGAGCAAGTATGACATAGTGCAAAGAAAACTTCTCTAAGTGTGAGATAGTATTTTTCTGAGTGTACCTAGAGATAGTTTTGATTACCGATGATGATTGGAGTAAGTTTACTACTTTCTCACTTTAACATAGATACTATGATGACTATAGAAGACTCAAATGAGAGCGTAAGTTAGTACGACATGTACAGAAGATGTTATGATAGTTTTACCAGAGATAGTATCAAGCTGATAGGATAGAATATGAAGACATAATTGGTAAAGAGTTAAGGGATTAATTTGTTTATCAAAATAACGTCTTAACAATATAAACGGATGACATCCTAGATGTTAACCATTGGGTAAATATGTATTTTTTATAATGCTTTTGTCAAGATGACTGTAAGAGTTATTAGTCTTAAAACTTGTATAAAGATGTAATGATGTAATGAAATGTAGAAGAAGTATGTAAAAGTGAAAAGCAAGTGAAAAGGTATTAGTACAAAGTTGTGAAAGAAAAGCAAGTAGCATAAGGTTAAGTACCTTGCCATATTTTTTAATTAGTAATAATTATACATTACTTGTTTGGGTAGTGGGCTCATCTAGTAATCACATTTTTCCTTACCAACTCTTAGCAGGGTTGAGGCTTCTAACAAGGCCTAAAAGTCCCCAAATCAGGACTGAGACACTATATGCATGCAATAGGCTCCTAATAGGGTCAACATCCTTAACATGATACTTTTGATTAGTGAATCTTTGTGGGTACCATCCCCATGAGGGTTTTCCCTTGGCTAGGGTTTCCTTGAGAACAAACAATGTGTTAGGAGTTCATTTTCTTTACTATTATGCATGTTCTTTAGTTTACTATGTTATGCATGGATCAAGATAATATGTTATATCCATAATTGGGAAAAAGTAAAAGTTTGTAGAATACTAATTCACCCCCCCTCTCAGTATTCTATATTTCTAACAATTGGTATCATAGCTTAGTTACTCAGAAAATAATCATTCAAGGAAAGCCTAGCAGCTTGAGTAAGATCTCTATGGATATGGATCAGCTACAAAAAAATTCTGAAGAAGCTCTTGAACAGATTGATATGCTTACTGAAGAAAGAGAAACTCTGAAAGGAAAATATGATGGTGTGAAGAACCTCATTGAGAAATTGAAAAATAATTTGGAAGATCTGAAATCAAAAAAGGAATCTACAATTCAAATTAAAGATTGTGATGATAACCTAGAAAAAGAAACTAATATCCTTAAAAATGAATTAAAGATAGAAAATTTGAAGTTAAGTCTGAAAGATGGAAATATAAAGAATGAAGAAAGTCTAAAATTAAAGAATGAAAACCTAAAGATTGATAATGAAGATATAAAATCTAAACTTTTTAAAGTGACATCTGAACTTGAGAAAACCAAATTACAGTATGCTAAACTTGAAAAGTATAATACAATTGTGAAAGATGAGCTGACTCAATCTAAGTAGCAACTTGAGAGACTATATTTAACTAGTGAGAAGATTGATGAACAAATGTCTTATCAAAAACTATTCTATGATAAAATGGTCTTGGATTTAACTCATCTAAAGTAAATGAAGAAAGTAAGGAACTAGATCTAAAAGTGTCTAAAAGCATATATGAAAAGAAATATGATGAAATTGACAAAGCAAAAGATACAGCTAAAGAAGAAGATCCACCTAAACAAGAAGAGTCACCTAAAGGTATGCCAAGAGAATTTAAAGGTAGATTTTTTGTTTGTAATACTTTTGGTCATATGAAGAAAGATTGCATAGGTAAGCAATTTAAACCTCTGAATGGTTATTGTTAAATTGTTATGGTTTTGGACATAGAGTTATTGAATGTAGAAAACCTAAATTTATTGAGACTAATAATAGTAGTAGAATGTTTAGAACTTTTAACAATGTAGATAAGAGACCTACTGAAGATATGACTAAGAGAAATGGAATAGTATGTTATAGATGAAACAAAGTGGGAAACATTGCCATAAATTGCAGATCACAAATCAACCAGTTAGGACCAAGATATGGAAAGAATGGAATAGTTTGTCAGATATGTAGCACGATTGGTCATGCAGCAAGGTTTTGCATGATGAATAACATGAGAAACCCTAATGTTGGCATTAAGAAGAATTGCCACTAGTGACAACACTTATTTGCATTCTTAGTGCAAACCGAGCAGAACAGTGCAAACCGAGAAGAACAGTGCAAACCGGGCAGAATAGTGCAAACTGAGCAGAACAGTGCAAATCGAGCAGAATAGTGCAAACCGAGTGGAACAGTACAAACCGAGCAAAATAGTGCAAACCAAGCAAGATAGTGCAAACCGAGCAAGACAGTGCAAACCGAACAAGATAGTGCAAATCGAGCAGGACAGTGTAAACCGAGTAACATTATGTCTACCGAGTCACTGGTATTTACCGAGTTCAAAACCTACTGAGTGGTTAGTATGAACCGTGCCTTCACTTCTGCCGAGTACATGATGATGCCGAGTAATGCAGTGGACACTGAGTATCAGAAAGTCACCGAGTTAGCTTGCAGGAACCATGTAACCATACTTGGGCCAACTTAGTGGCACTTATGTTTATTTGTCAAGCTGACTTTGTAATTGTAATTGTAATTAATTGTTTAGACTTGTATATAAACAATGTTGTAAAAATGTCAAGATGTACTAATGAATATAAAAATGTGAAAAAGAAAGAAAGGCAGAGATAAGTGAATTACAAAGGCCTACAGCAGTATAAGGAATAGAAAAGACAAATTTATCACAGAAGGTGATTAGTACATCAGTGAATCTCAATCAATAATCCAGTTATAAAGCAAGAGATCTACTGTTTCATCCTAACAGGTGAATCAGTACTAAAATCCTTTAACCGGGTAGACTTAACAGTCTTTTGTAAAATCTCTTTACCGAGTACATACTTCATTTGTAAGTTTGTAAAAATCCTTTAATAGGGTGGATTTAGCAATCCTTATTGGTCCTAGCAGGGTAGATCATCAGAAGTGATCAATTGTAAGCCTTAACCGGCCAACTTTATACTACAGTACTAAAGCTTTGTGGGTTTCATCCCCACCCCAGTTTTACTTTCTTTTTGGAAGGTTTCTGGGTAACCAAATCTATGTGTGATTGTTGTGAATGCTTTTAAGTTTCATGCTTTCTATATGCATAAGAAAAAAGGTGAACTATATGTTAATACATCTGTAATTGAAAGAAAATTTGGAGTTACTGATTCACCCCTCCCCTGTCAGTAGCTCGGTTAATTCCTGAATATTTCCAACAATTGGTATCAGAGCTGTATTGGTTCTCAAGATAAAGCTTAACTAGCTTGAGCAAAGATCCAGGACAATGGAGGTATTCAAACTTAACAAGGTGATTGAAAATGAAAAGCTAGATCTAGAAATGGCCATAGCTAAACTTAAAGAAGCAAAAGAACATCTTTCCCAATCCCTAAGAAGAAGGAAGGAACTTGCAAATCAGATGAGTGATCAAAATTACATTGAAGAAAAGATTGAAGATCTTTTTCTGTCAAATAGCTCAGATGAAGCAAACAACGTTGTCAAAGAACTCCTAGAAAAGAATGGGTCTCTACAGGAAGAAGTGAGAAAATTAAAAAGAGAACAAGAGCTACACTCAACAAGATTTTGTGAGATCTTAGAACAAAGAAACAAGTTGAAAGATGAATTAGATGGAAGGAACAATGAAGTCCAAAATAAAACCCTTCAGCTAGAAAACCTAATTGATCAGATCTCCCATACAAATGAGGAAATTCTGAATCTAAGATCAGAAATAGAAAGCACAAGAGAAGAGCTAAGATCTGAAAAGGAAATCAATCTAAGATTGATGGATGACCTAAACATCGAAAAACAAATCAATGAAGGAATGCTGAAAAGCCAAGAAGACTTAAATTAGTTGTATGAGCAAAATCTTCATAGACAAAAAGGAAAAGCAGGACTTGGATATAAAGGAGAAGGTGAATCTTCTAAGCAAGGTACTCAAAGAAATTAGAAACCTACTTGTAATCATTGTGGTAAAATAGGACATACTTCAAATAAATGTTGGAGCAATGAAAAAGCAGAATTCAATGGAAAATGCTACAACTGCAATCAACATGGTCACAAAGCAAATGAATGCATGGAAAAACCAAGATTCAGAGGTAATTGTCACAAATGCAACAAACAACGTCACAAGGCATCCGAGTGCAGATCCAAAACATTCAATCCAGCAGAACAAATTATGAAAGTAATGTTTGGATGGGACTACAACACCTGGTGTAGATGTCATTACTATGGAGAATATGGACACATTGGCATGAACTGCATAAAACATCATCTAAGGAAAAGAGATACTACCGTAAGATGCTTCAAATGCACTAAACTTGGTCACATAGCTAGAAACTGCATGAATGCTAGTGAAATTGAAGATGGAAAGAAGAATGAAGCAACTAAGGTCAGGAAACAGGTGAGACAACAATGGGTTCCTAAATCTACCGAGGAAACCAGTCCAAGTAATGGAATGAGTGGCTCTACCGACTCAAACTAAATTTCCAAGAAAGCATTGGAACTGTATTCTCATAGACAAACTTCAAGCAGTTCTAGAACCAAATTAAAAGAAAGATCTAAATCAGCATACAAGATGCAGTAAGATCACAGGAAGGTCGGTATCAGTCTTTACCGAGCAAGGTTGGTACCAGTCTTTATCGAGCGAGGTAGGAGCAATATGAATTCTCAAGTTCACCGAGTTGTGAAGTATTTACCGAGCAATTAATTCTTAGTGGGTGACAGTCTGTCAAAATTCATACCCTAATTTATACTGAGCATTAATGATAGAGTTGTAAACAAAAGGCAAGAAATCAAACTCATTCTTCACCATGAACTTTAGCACTTTGAGAGCAGAAAATTTCAAGAGCAACCCAGCTATTCAAAAACTTTTGTGAAAGGAATTTTCTGTGAGCTACCATGGCATCATCCAGCACTTCAGCGAAGAAAGGATCAAAAATTTTAGTCCAAGGGGAATGGAGAACACCATATTTCAAGATCATGCCCATAATTGCAGCAGCCCTAGATCCAAATGGAGCTCAATCTCAGATTCCTCCTAAGGTACTACTTATTAATGATATTCACAATCATTTCAACTGTGCAATTCAAGAAATGAGAAACCTAGAGCTAGATATTGTGCCTGAGGAACTATGTGTGGATGGTATTCTAAAACCCAAGCACAAACATCTGGAAGATAAAGGATTAGTTCACATTACACATTTACCTCGAAAGTTTCAGGAGAAATGGGTTAGATACATTCTCAGCCATGTACATGATGGCAAGATTTGGCTTGAGCAATCCATAGAGATCACTAAGAAGATGATTCATCGAATCACCAGTCTTCCCATGTTGAACAAAGCAAAAACTACCAAAACCCTAGGTCGGTTGGAACTGGAGAAGAAAACCCTAGCCGAGTGGGACGGTAGAGGCATGAAAGTTAGCAACATTATCGATGCTGAACTGAAGTTTGGTACACACATAATTGCCCATAAAATATATAGTTCAAGTCAACAGAATAGTGTCTCCTGTGAAGCTATTGACCTAGCATACAAAGTGGTCAAGAATAACTTATCATTTGACCTTGTAGATTTATTGTTAAAACAGTTTAACAAGAACATGGAAAGCATTCAAACTTCCAAAAAAAATCCATGTAAGTTTGGATCTTTACTGGTCTGTTTATTCTTCTATGTTCAGAAATTCTTCCCTTCCAAAGGAAAAGTTGTATGGAGAAAAGATGTGCCAGTCCTTTATGAGATAAATGAATACATTTCAGAAATGGGTGAAAATTTTGAAAGCGTCATGGATAGTTATTTTGAGTCTTTTAAAGAGAAGATGAATGACAGATTCCGGATTCCACAGAAGTTGGTGGAAGATTATAAAGATGATATTTGTTTCATGGTGGACTATGACAAAGTATACATTCAAGCAGCCAAACTGAGGATTGTACATGTGAAACCTCTTCCTTATGAGGTAAACATTGATGAAACAAAGAATATCATTGAAGCCCTACTTAATCATCTTGTTGATCCAAAAGCTCCATATTTTGGGACATATGAAGAAGCAAAAGTGAGGATTGAATTAAGTATAAAGCTTCCACAGGTAGTAAATAAAGGAAAGAAGAGGATAGCCCAAATGCAAGCTATCACACCTCTAATGCTAACCGAGGGCAGAGGTGAAGACATTAAAGAAGAAGAGAAAAAGGATGAGAAAATAAAGGAACCAGAACCTATAAAGAAGAAAGGAAAGGTATTCATCACCAAGGTACCTAAATCTCCCACTACTGTATTTACAAGGAGAAGTGCAAGGGGTAAGGAAGACAAAAATATAATATTCAAAAAGCCTCCTCTAACCCTTCAAGAAAAGATCAAACTTTTGAGAGAAGGATCTGGAGTAGCTAATATAAAATCGTTAAAATATGAAATAAGATCGGAATCAGAACAAAAGGAGATTGAAGATGCTGTCATTGAAAAGATGGGATAGTGGAAATACTCTCCTGATGAAATAGCCCAACAGATTCTAGGAGCCTTATTAGATCCAATAAAAATGAGATGGAGCAATGCCAAGCAAACTATAAAAGACATATTTGATCAAACCCTAAGACAGTTAATGCCGAGCTTGAAAAATGATGAAATAAAGAAGGCATTGAAGGAAAATGAAAATAAGATGACACTAAAGTTCAATACTTGTTTGATTTTGATCAACAATATTGAATCAGTTGTGAAGGCTGCAAATGTCACATGGAAGAACATATACCATCTTCACCAACTGAGTATTGAAACAGTAATAATAAAAGACATTGAAGATGACAGTGATGAACAAGAAGAAGCCACTGAGGTAGATGATACTGTGAGGATAGCGGAAGAAGTCGTTGCATCACTTCCTACCTCTCTAGTAAAAGTTTCTACATGTAGCCTAGAGATACCTTCAAGCATGGTTGTGACAACTTCAACATTTATCCAATCACCTATAACAACAACAAAAGCAACCACCATTTCTTCTACCAAGTTGTAGTCTCCCACTTCATCAAGTTTTCTAGCAGTAAGTATTCCAGTTTTTGATTCTACAAGTGTAAATACTTTAAGTTCTCCAGTAGATAGTATGCCAGTCTCTATAGCCAGTCCTACTATGTCTACTGTCACTACTACTAAGGCATTAAGTATAGATAAGCCTAACGCTCAACCGAGTATAAAATTTTTGGGTAAAAATATAGTAGAGGATATAGACCTAGATGAAGAAATAGAGATTCCAACATTAGATTTTGCAAATCTATCAACAAACCAAATGCAAAACATAGGTGAAATCCTCCAAAGGAAAGCAAAGCAAAAGAAGCTTAAAGAGGAGAGAGACAAGGAATATGAAATCATTAAGGATGCTAAGGACATTTTGTCTGATGCATTAGGTATTAAAGTAGACTCCTCTCAACGTGTTTTGCTACAATTAGCAGAAGCAGTAAATAAATACAATGAGGATTCATCTGGGACAGAAGAGTTAGTTGAAAGAGCCGAGAAGAGATTCAACAATAAAGTGCTTGAGAACATTGCTCAACACATAGCTATTAATCAAGTGGAATTGTCTTCAGTTTTGTCAAACATTGAATCTACCTACTCGAATGTCACCTCTCTTTTGGCCAGACTATGCAATATTGCTGAGTTCACAAAGGATGTCAAGGATAAAATGAATAAAATGGATGAGGATATGAAGATTAGCATACAGAAGCTACAACTTGAACCAAGTTCAAGCTCTGCTCATCACATGAAAATCTCATACCTATCAAATATGCAGTCAGATCTACTGAAAGAAGACACAAGGATCCAGTCCACACTGCTAGACACAAGGATCCAGTCCACACTGCTAGACATCCAGAACATGATCCTTCCCATCATGAATACAATGTATAAGCACATTGAACATTCCAAAACATTGATTCATGACAATCAGTTCTCTATAGCAGATCACATGATTGAACTCTCTGTAGAAGTCCAAATTGCAATCCAATCATGCAAGATTCTGCAAGAAAATTGGGACAGAACCCTGGCACTAAAGAAGACACATTTTGATTTTCTATCAAATTTTGGATTCTCTCTATAAATCACTTGTATATACACCTTTGGCATTATCATCAAAAAGGGGGAGATATGTATAGAAGGAGATATGTATAGAAGGAGATATGTATAGAAGAAGACATGTATAGAAGAAAAGTTAGCACATTGAAAGGGGGAGATAATGTATAAAGCCCTATGATAAAAAGACAAATTTTGAAAAATCAAAAATAAATCTCAGCATGATTCATGTATATAAGTTTTGGGCAATAAGTGTTTTTGTCACTAATGCCAAAGGGGAAGATTGTTGGCATTAAGCAGAATTGCCACTAGTGACAACACTTATTTGCATTCTCAGTGCAAATCAAGCAGAACAGTGCAAACCAAGCAGAATAGTGCAAACCAAGAAGAATAGTGCAAACCAAGAAGAACAATGCAAATCAAGTAGAATAGTGCAAACCGAATGGAACAGTGCAAACCGAGCAGAACAGTGCAAACCGAGCAAGACAGTGAAAATTGAGCAAGACAGTGCAAACCGAACAAGATAGTGCAAACTGAGTAGGATAGTGTAAACTGAGTAACATTATGTCTACCGAGTCACCAGTATTTACCGAGTTCAAAACCTACCGAGTGGTTAGTATGAACCGTGCCTTCACATCTACCGAGTGCATGACAATGCTGAGTAATGCAGTGGACGCCGAGTATCAGAAAGTCACCGAGTTAGCTTGCAGGAACTATGTAACCATACTTGGGCTGACTTAGTGGCACTTATGTTTATTTGTCAAGATGACTTTGTAATTGTAATTGTAATTAATTGTTTAGAGTTTTATATAAACAATGTTGTAAAAATGTCAAGATGTAATAATGAATATAAAAATGTGAAAAAGAAAGAAAGGCAGAGATAAGCGAATTACAAAGGGCTACAGCAGTATAAGGAATAGAAAAGACAAATTTATCACAGAAGGTGATCAGTACATCAGTGAATCTCAATCAACAATCCATTTTCAAAGCAAGAGATCTTCTGTTTCATCCTAACAGGTGAATCAGTACTAAAATCCTTTAACCGGGTAGACTTAACAGTCTTTTGTAAAATCTCTTTACCGAGTACATACTTCATTTGTAAGTTTTTAAAAATCCTTTAACAGGGTGGATTTAGCAATCCTTATTGCTCCTAGCAGGGCAGATCATCAGAAGTGATCAATTGTAAGCCTTAACTAGCCAACTTTATACTGGAGTACTAAAGCTTTGTGGGTTTCATCCCCACCCCAGTTTTACTTTCTTTTTGGAAGGTTTCTGGGTAACCAAATCTATGTGTGATTGTTGTGAATGCTTTTAAGTTTCATGCTTTCTATATGCATAAGAAAAAAGGTGAACTATATGTTAATACATCTGTAATTGAAATAAAATTTGGAGTTACTGATTCACCCCTCCCCGCTCAGTAACTCGGTTAATTCCTGAATATTTCCAACACCTAACCGTAGAAGTCATGCAAGGAGAAATGAAAATCCAAGCAACAGTAAAAAAGGATACTTTAGTGATTTAGAAGAAGTGAAGTTTTTTAAAGCCACAGATCAAGGAGACACATTCAACACTTAAGGAAATCAGAAAGGTGAAGTATCAAATGGTAAGAGTGAGGCTCTACCTAACCCATCTCAAAGTACTTAATTCATGAAAAAATATAGTAGGATAGGAACATAGGATAGTATAGAAGTTAGTATAAGATAAATTGAGTCTTGCACAATTAATAAAAGGTAGTATATGATGTATTGATGCTATGGTTAAGAGCACATAAGATAGTATGATGTTATGTGAGATCGCAAGAAGTTTTAAGTTTTGCAGGTAAGCAGAAACAACTTTTTGGAAAGAAGCGACAAAGGAATTGAATGCAATGTTAGATTTTTGTGAGATTCAAAGGTTAAAAGGTTATGATCAGTATTATTTGATGATTAAGGCAAGTGCAAGTGCTAAGGAGATCAAAAGAGTAGTGATTGAAAGCAGTTTGCAAGGATTTGGTGAAGGATTTTTGTGTCAAATCTATGCAAGCCCTAAATCACAAAATTGAGGTATTTTACAAAGCAAATCTAAAAATTAGTTAAAGAATTTGTAGAAGTCATGGATGTTTCATTGATTCACAATGTAAGAGATAAGAATATACCTGAAATCAAAAGGGAACCAGTAGAACCCTTGGAAGAAGACCCTACATTAGCTTTATCATCCATACTAGATGGAGTTCTACACTTAGAAAATGTTAGAAGTTATTGGGATGCAAATTTGAAACCCTCAATAATAGTGACTTTACCAAAGAATATGAAAAACTTTACAATCAAGATATGTCATTGAGAGTAGGGTTTGAACACTTGAAAGATAATGAAATCATAAAGTATTCCTTATAGTATGAGTTTGATGATAAAGAATGTACTGAGATAATCTTTAGAAGAATTCACAATGGAAAGTTTTGGTTAGATGACAAAGTGATAGATATCATAGTTGGCCTAATTCATGAACTAACTAGTTTATCTAAAACTAGATTCATACCATGGAATGAGAAAAATAGTAATAGACAACACAAAATAATCTTACAATGGAAAAGGTATAGTGATTAGCAAGATACAACTTGATGATGTTAGGTATTTGTGCAAGATCCTTACAACTAAGTTTTTTGCCAACTCAAGAGAAGATGACATGGCAGTAGGAATGATACATGTAGCTTACTTAATGCGTGTTGAAAAAGTTCAAGTTAACATGTGGGAAAATTTGAGAATCTAGTTATTTGAGAACTTGGAAAAGATAAAGAAGACTAAGAACTCTCAGTTTAGATTCTCATCATTGATCACTTATATGTTTTTCCATTTGTTAAGAAGATTCCTTTACACTATTGGTGATGATTGGAATGATCATAAAACCACAATGGAAAGGATTAACAAAGTATACATGAGACATCTTATTGACAAGGTCAATGAGAGTGTAGTATTGGTAATTAAAACATTTCAAAATTTAATGAAAAGTAGATCAAGGATTCCATAGTCTTTAGTTGAAAAATATAAGAATGAGATATGTTTTATGGTTGATATTGACTTTAAATTCATTGAAGCAATAGAACCTAGAGTAGAATTCATAGACCCTCTTGGCTATGAAATTTTTGAGACTAAAATAGAAGAGTATGTGAATAGGTTGCGTAAAAGCAAATTGGACATACATAGCAATAGATTTGGGACTTTGAGGAGAACTTCAACTCTGCAAAGTCTATCTTAGAAGAAAAATAGTCTAAGAAGTGAGTGGAAAGTAAAATAAAGAAGATTCTAAAGGACACAGGGATGACAAAACAAGAATTTATAATTGCTAAGAAGACAACAGTAGCCATCAGAGACATAGGACAAAAAGAAGTTTTATCTGTCCAACCCTTATTAGCAGTTGAAACTAGAAATTTGTAGCATAAGATGAAAGTAGAGAAAGAAGAACAATAGGTCAGGAAATATACTAGATCAACCTTAATTGTACCAAGGAAAAGAGTGTAAGAAATTGCTACTAGACCAAGAAAAAGGCAGAAAACATTAGTACTACCAGTACAAAGGAAGATAGCATAAATAAAAGATGACGAAGAAACCCTAGTGAAAAAGAAAACATGGAAACCAAAGATTGAAAAAGTGAACAAAAAAATCATACAAGATGGAGACTCTTCTAAGATGAACAAGTATTATGACCTTTACAACTATTTAGAAAGATTGAATCTTCAAAATGTAGTTGTGAGACACATGATACTATTAGATAAGAATTTTGACACAATTTAGGGGAAGATACCTAATGATTTATATGAGAAATTAGTCAATAGAAAGAAAAGAGAAACAAAAGAAGAAAATAAAATTAGAGAAAATCTTGTAAGAAATTTATGTGATGTTAAAGATGAAGAAAATTTCAAGGAGATCAGGAAAGAACTAAACACCCATCTCAGAACAAAGAAAAGAACCATTCAGATTATGGGAGGAAATTATGAAGAGATCAATAGAGAAACAAAGAAAGCAATAGTCAAGGTAATGACATCTAGTGATGAAAGACACTCAATTATAGCAGGGAAAACAACAAGATAAGGAAGTTGAACATCAGAGAATTCCCTCTCCACCAACAATTAGTATTCAAGAAGATTCAATGCATGTGGAAGGAACTAAGATCACTTTAGACAGTGATAATAACCCCTTCAAGAATCTTTAAAACATTGTTGACAATTTAGCTTTTGAAGAGATGGATAGTGCTAGAGAAGAATAGAAGAAAGTTACAAGGATTGAAGAAGAAAAGGAAATAGAGAAACAAGCAAGTGCAGAAGTTCAAAAACAAGTAGAAGCTCCTAGTCAAGAAGAAATTTGTCTTACACCTAAGACTACAAACAAATCACTGACTAGATCTATATTTGAAGCTTTGGGAAAGAAGTTGATGATGATGATCAGATGGAATTGATCTCATCTCTGAACAAAATAATTGGGAAGAATAAGAAGGTGAAAATCCTTGAAGGATCACTGAAGGAAATTATAGACAAGTTGAAAACCATTGTGACTATAGAGATAGCAGAGGTAGACCCACTTGAAAGAGATAAGAAAATTATGAATACATTTGATGATGAGTTTACTAACTTATTAGACATAGCTAAAGTGAAGGCACAAGCATCCTATGAGGCAAAATTACTTCTAGACATGAGTCAGAATATCAAAAATGATATTAACAGTCTCAATATTTGTATAAAAGACTTAAGAAGGAACTTGGATAGAGGTAAAACTTTGTACATTCAGTGTACAAAATATGAGAATATTGTATCTGAAGAAATTTATAAGATTAAGGCTAAATAAGAAGATATTTTGACAGAGGTAAATCTTCTAGCCAGCCCCAATATAAAGATTTTAGACATTGAGAAGAGAATCAGCAAGATTAACGATGAAATAAGGATTCTATATGATGACAAGGACAATAAAATAAAAGATTATCTCTTCTAAGAGAGCACATTTCCATTAAGTTAAGTATTGTTGAAAGACAATTGGAAGAATGTCTTTCATCAAAGACATCTTTTTAGAAGTTTAGTTTTGCAAACCATCAAGCCTGTGAAATAGCATCTTATGGATTGTGTGCCCTACTCAGCATTGCAAACTCCATTAAGAAGGCATGGGAGAAGGAGATAGAGAGCATCAAAATAAATTTTTTAGATTGTGTTGCAAGCCTACCAGCTCTGTAATATTGAATGAAGGTATACACATTTTTCTTTGAACACAGTTTTGGCACCTTTTTTTGTCGTTATTGTCAAAGGGGGAGAGATATATAAAATAAAATTGATATATATGATAAGGATGTATATTCTTAGGGGGGGTATAGAATATAGATAAGATATATGGAGTTATAGGGGTAGTGAATATATACTTTTTGTTATGGCCACAATTTTGAGTTTTTTGAAGTGTTAAGACTTAGCCAATTTTCTCATATGTTGGCACCAATGACAAAGGGGGAGATTGTTAGGAATTTGGATGAGTTATATACTTATATGTTTTCATTATGGAAACATATGATCTACATGAGGATTGCATATGATAGAGAGCAAGTATGACAGAGCGCAAAGCAAAATTGTCTAAGTGTGAGATAATGTTTTTCCCAGTGTACCTGGAGATAGTTTTGATTAGCGATGATGATTGGAGTAAGTTGAGTGCTTGCACACTTTAACAAAGATATTAGGATGACTATAGAAGACTCACCTGAGAGTGCAAGTTAGTAAAGCATGTATGAAAGAAGTTATGATAGTTTTACCAGAGACAACATCAAGCTGACAGGATAAAATATGAAGACAAAATTGGTAAAGAGTTAAGGGATTATTTTGTTTATCAAAATAATGTCTTAACAATATAAAGGGATGACTTCCTATATGTTAAACTTTTGGTAAATATCTATTTTTTCTAGTACTTTTGTCAAGCCAACTAGAAGAGTTATTAGTCTTAATAACTTGTATAAAGATGTAATGATGTAATGAAATGTAGAAGAAGTATGAAAAAGTGAAAAGAAAGAAAAAATATATTAGTGTGAAGTTGTGAAAGAAAAGAAAGCAGAACAAGGTTAATTATTTCCATATTTTGTAATCATTAATCATTGTACATTACATTTTTTGGCAATGGGCTCATCTAGTAATCATATTTTGCACTACCAACTCTTAGCAGGGTTGAGGCTTCTAACAAGGCCTAAAAGTCCCTTAATCAGGACTGAGACACTATATGCATGTAATAGGCTCCTAACAGGGTCAACATCCTTAATAAGATACTTTTGATTAGTGAATCTTTGCGGGTACCATCCCCACGAGGGTTTTCTCTTGGCCAAGGTTTCCTCAAGAACAAACAATGTGTTATGAGTTCATTTGCTTTACTATTATGCATGTTATTTAGTTTACTATGTTATGCATGTATCAGTATAATCTGTTATATCCATAATTGGGCAAAAGTAAAAGTTTGTAGAATACTAATTCACCCCCCCTCTCAGTATTCCCTATTTCTAACAATCTACAACCAAGATCATACGATCTCTTTGCCAACAAGATCAACTTCACAAGATTAGCCTTGCTAGGTCAACCTTCACTCCACAAGATCAACTCATCTCTAATACCACCTGACATGGACCAAAGGATGGTGGATCAAATTAAGGATAGTCCAAACCTTGTAGCTTCAAAATTACATAGCAGAAAACTCAACACAACAAATGTTTCAAAGTAATTTGCATTAACATGCCCGACTGCAAGGCCTTTCGGGTTAGGGCCAATTACAATTAGAAGCTAATGGAAACCATATGGAAAATCTAAACTTGAGCTCACATGCCTCCAAGAAATCTCCTTCTCTCCAAGTGTGCTAACCACTAGCTCTACTATCAAAAACTATCAAAATACATTTGACCTGCAAGATCATGCAAGATCTTTTCCACAACTTGATGAAATCTAGATTTAGCACATCCAATTGATGTCTCTCAACTTTCAATCCTCTAATCATGTCGTTAAACAACTACCCAAACACCCCTTAAATACTAATCATCAGCCACAAGTCGACTTGATGAAACCCTTAACTCATACAAACAAATACTAAATGCCATACAAGTTGGCTTATAATTGTATACAAATATTTAATTCAAAATGTCAGCCTACAACAATAGCTACCAAAAATGAATGCACCAACTTGGCCCAAGAAATCACACAGAACTCTAGCCGGTAAGCTAGAACTACTGAGCATCAATGAAATAATTTAGCACACCAAGCATTGTCAAGCACTAGTGTCAACCGAGCACCATAGGCATCACCAAGTAATAGTTTCATTGAGTGCTAGAGGTTACCAAGTTCCTTTAGTGACCGGGCTTCCTTCAATGACCGAGGCCATCAGTTCAGGCTGCAACTGAGTAACACTGGCCAAAATACAAACACCCATCCAGTTTCACCGAGGACAAAGATTGCCCTTGCCTTAACCTTGGATGCCCCTGCATCAAACATGATGGTTATGATGATGATGATGGTGATGGTGATGATGATGATGATGATGATGATGACGATGACGATGATGATGATTGCAATGATGATAGTGGTGATGATGATAGTGGTGATGATGATGATGATGATGATGATGATGATGATGATGATGATGATGATGATGATGATGATGATGATGATGATGATGATGATGATGATGATGATGATGATGATGAAGAAGAAGATGATCAATGACATGATTGAAATGTACAAGGTATGTGGTTTAATTATTTACATATATTTATATTGATTAGCATATATATTTAATATTGATTTATTGATTTCAATTCTAATGATTACAACATTTGTGATTTATAATTACCAATGTTTTTCTTATGATGCTCAATTTATTGCTGCTGATACATGTATATATTTTTTTTGATTGTCACCCTTTCTACAAATAGGCAATTGACTACAGACATCGGTACCCCTTTTGTTGACAATCTTGCATTCCATATATAAGGTAAAGGTAATTTGTTCATGTTTACGATCTTACATATTGTTCATGTTGTCTTCTATGTTATTTGTAGCATACATATCATGTACTTTTTAGCTAACTTAAGATAAATGATTAACATATGCAGGAAATTTAACCCCTTTGATGAGGATCCTACACAATGACATGGATCAGCAGGTATAAGTTAATAAAGAGACATAATTTTCTTATATTCTTCTTGTTTATCTCTAACCATGTATGCTATAAATATACATATTATATAATCATATAATGTGTCAAATAATCAACGTAGAAAGTTTGACATGTTATATTCTTCTTGTTTATCCTTTTATATGATTGTTGTTTTTGTGACTTTCATTCACTTTCAACATACATTTTATATCTCTCACGTATGGACAAAGAAGAACTGTATGGGTCATGACTTGATTATTCTATATATTATTTCATTATTATAAAAATTCTATTTGGAGCAGGGACGTGACAATATCTCATTTGATGGATTACAAGACCCACCAAATTAGGTACTTGTAAGATCTATCTACATTGAATGAGGGAAATGAGGGAATGGTAGATGAAAGTTCTACATGTAGTATGGCTAAAATTGGGATATCAACTAGAGGTCATAAGATTAGAAATAAATGCAATAAACACATGCAATTTTTCCTTGTTAAAGGGGGGTCATGTCCTTATGATGATGAGACCAAAGGTGATATCAAGGTGCCCTTTCGATCCACACATCTTGAGAAAGAATGGATACCCAATGAGCTACCTCCAATTAACACTTATTTTTGTGTTAATGAGAGGATATATTGCATAGCTCCATCCTCATTACATGGTTTGGGCCTATTTTCCATGGATGGGATAAAGGTATGTTACAAAAAAGTTATTGAATTAATGAAGTATTTTGGTCCTTGTTACAATTTTAATGATTAGATGCAGATTGTTCAATATAAAAAAAAGTATGTGTAGGTATGCACTATCAACAAATTATATAAAATGGAAAGAAATGACTAAAGTAAAAGATTTTCTATGTACATTGATGGGAGACCAAAAGAAATAGGGAATGTTATGGGTTTTATAAATAGTACACGACCTTCCTCAACTAATAAGAAACCCAATTGCATATTTGAGGCGCGTGAGGGGAATCAAATTTTTGTATGTACAATAAAATCAATAAGTGTAGGGGAAGAACTACTAATAGATTACCATTTAAATCACATAGATACAAACAGAGTTACTATCATGAGGCTGGTAACTACTATATACCATTTAAACTGACCTCAAGTTTATGACTCCAATATACCATTTTATTAATAAGTTTTTTTTGCTAAGTCTATTACTTTTAGTTCACAGAAGTTTTTATATTTAATCTTTGTCATAGGATGATATGGATCCCGCACATGATACAAGCTACTAGGATGCTCCTCCTACCCATTCTTTAGCAACGGTAAACCTTATTGAAATTATACAAATTAGATAGTTGAAAAATGTTATATTATTATGTTATTTAATTTAGGGTTTTGGAGTTATTATGATAGTTTTACTGATATTTTTGTCATAATTTGATGTTTAGGATAGGGGAAAACTAGTTGCAACAACAAAGGCAATAGCTACAGATAGAGATGAGGATATCCTAGAAATTGCTAATATAATAAATACGGTGAAGAAAAAACTAAAAAGAGTCAATGTAGAAATTATTAGCATTTTGGAATATGCAAATCCAGCTGAGGAGATGTTGAAGAGGATAGATGAATTGATGGCACAAGCACTTCATTTTGAAGTAAGCAGTAATGAATCTTTAGTTATAAAAAAAGTTCAATAAAGGTTTATATTTTATACTCTTTTATGTTGTTAACTAAAATATGTATGTGTTCTTGTTACATGATTTTTTTCTTTCTCAAGTACTTGGTCATGGACATCATGGTGAGGACGGTAGTAGCAGAGCTCTGGCCACCTCAGCTAAACAAATGCTTAAGTTGACAAGTTACAAAAAAAATTTTGTTTGGAACATTCAAAAAATTCTTAAGTTAACTCTTACTTTTAATATTTCAGAATGTCTTTGCTAACAATGTATTGTTCAGGTGAACAAGTGTAGGTGATTCCCCCTAGGAGGTCAATCGATGTCCATCCAAGATTTTTGAGTGCAATGTCAGCAAAAAGGGGTATGAAAACATCGATGCCTTCACAGTCTATGCCTAGAAAATCCTTATTTTTCTATATTTGGTTTTGTGTTAATTATGATTTGATAATTTGTACTTTAATCTTGGGTGCATGTCATAGTGGATTAATTTATTGGAGTAGGAGATACACCGGTGCCATCTACTATGATAGATATAGATTAGAGTACCTGTATTGGTGATAATTCACTATCATTTCCTGGATCTACCCGTGTTTCTAGCACATGAGTTATGCAGATGTCATTATTGATTAACGATAAAAAATTGACACCTTTAAAATGTCCTAAGCTTCTAGGTACTTTAAAATTATTATTATTTATATTGCAATATGCATTTACCTATTCATAACAAGTTTTGGATTGATGATCCCATGACATTTTTTTAGGAAATGATTCCTTTTATAAAATGCTTTATGACTTCACATTGAAGATATTCGGGCCCACCATACATACAAGGTGGAACATCATAAGTGAACTAACCCTATCCCACTATTTTTATTTCACATCATTAATTGGTAGAGTATGTTTCCTTTCATTCAGGCCTTTACTTTTACTTTATTCAAGGTACACAACTTTAGTTAATTTTTCTATCTAATAAAGTTTTATTTTTTCTTAAAAGGTGGAACTTGCAAGAGAAACAATTAACATATCAACTCATTAAAGATTTACAACATGAGTTTGGTAGTAATATTTTTGAGGAGAGAAAAAATTTAGAAAAAGCTACCAAACATATTAAGACTATGAAGGACTCATTTAGAAGGAGTCTTGTCCAAAACCCAAAGTATGAGTGTCCTGCCTTTATTCTAGTGAGGGATTGGAATGAGTTCATTTTGGATGCAAAGGAGAATGTGGATGCTCAGAGAGGAATTACACCACCAAATGAGAGAAGAGGGTATGTAATAGTATTAAATACTAGTAGAATGTAATAATGCACTAATTAGTGATCTTTATATCTATATCATGTAACTTATTTCAAACTTTTCATAGGTTGCAAGACACATCAAAGGCAACAAAGGCCAGACTGCAAAAGATTGGGCAACACAAACTTGGCTCTGGTGGATATTCAAAAATTAAAGCACGAATTGTAGGTATCAGTAAACAAATTCCAGAGAAAAGTTATTAATAAAATGCAAATAATTTTGTTTAATCAAAAAATGTAGGGCTCATAATTTAATTTAAAGGCCACGACATAACACAAAAAAATTGCCTTCAAGGAAGGCTATCAAGCTATGACTGAACGCCTACACAAAGCTTCCACAAGCCCAACCTAAGAGTCTCCTGCATCATGTGAATAGGTAAATATGCCAAAAAATATATATTTGAAAATGAATACTTGAGCAACAATTTATTTGATAATAATGCACACACTAGTACATTAGACCCACTTTTTAGACCAACATTTTCGACCAAGCATTAAAATGGTTTTCCTTAGTCAGTTTATATAAGGAAAAATTTGATTTTTTTTAATCCATTCCCGTGTTGGTTGGTATTA